>BRXY01000294.1:19887-72307 GCA_030267945.1 Triparma strigata | reverse complement strand
ACCCTAACCCTAACCCTAACCCTAACCCTAACCCTAACCCTAACCCTAACCCTAACCCTAACCCTAACCCAGCGGCGAAAGTACCCGGAGCGGCGACGGGAGTAACGATAGGGGGAGCAGCCTTAGCAGAAGCAGGGGCAGCGACGGGAACCGGAGCTGGCGTCGTTGGCCATGAAATTCTCTCACCAGGCGGCGCGCAGAGCTTCTTGTGGAACTTCCAGTGCGTCTTCTGATGCTCCTTCGAGCAGTACCTGACCTCCTTGCATCGTGAGCACTTCAGCGGCGCTGGCTTGGAGCATCCAGGGAAGCCACATGAGTGCGAATGAAGGGTCGGAGGGGATGATTTGGATGATTTCATTTTAATCTAACGTCGCAGTGTATTGCTGATGTTGATTTGAGGACAGTACTATATAATTTCGACGTGCTGTACTTAATAAAATGCTTGGAATCGTTCGTGTGATGAATTATCGATACAAATTGATGAGTTTGATTGTGGTGATTTGGCTGCGAAAAGTTGATCGATATTGTGACTTCTACGCATCGCTGCTGAATCCTGAGACCGCTATCCATAAAAAACGCTAACGAACAGTCGGAACTACGCTCTAAAGAAGTTGACTCGCCTCGCAATTGATTCGTTTTTTGATTAACGTGTGCTGACTGAGTGGAGGCGAAGCGAGGAGCTAAAGCAAATAACAGTGAGGGGGAATGGACGATCACCAAGTCCACCCCAAGTGCGTGAAGCAGCTGAAGGCGGTTTCAAAGATCCTTGCCAACGCCAAGTCCAAGTCGATACAGGGATACAAGTACCCTGTTCCTCTAGAGGCCTGTGGCTCGAAGGAGAACAATGCGCTCTTGGCTCTGCTGAGATGCGAAACGAAGCACCGCGTCACTTGTCAGTTGCAGCAAAAGCTGTACGATACCTGCCACGCATCCGTAATGGGAGTGGGGACGTATGAGAACAAGAGCAACTGTTCCTCGCAGCTCGCCGCCCTGAGAGATTGCGTAAAATTTAAGGTATAGGAGATTCTAAAATATAAGAGATTGCGATATAAGATATAAGAGATTAACATATAAGAGATTGCGTAAATAAAATAATACTCTTTGCATGCTTAAATAACATTTACATTTATATGGGTTTGATTTCAGTCCACGTCCCCTTTGACTTGCCCTCCTCGCCCTCCGCTGAAGGAACGCACATGCCTCCGCCCTCTCTCCC
Organism: Triparma strigata; assembly: GCA_030267945.1. Classification (NCBI taxonomy): domain Eukaryota; class Bolidophyceae; order Parmales; family Triparmaceae; genus Triparma; species Triparma strigata. The sequence goes on along the minus strand of BRXY01000294.1, from coordinate 71,091 downwards.
CTGCAGGCGCTCTGAATAAATCCTCGGGAAATTGAAGACTGGAGACCTGCTGCTCGTTCCTGGCTCTCCCTCGAAGCGAAACGTGACCCGCTTCCTCTCCTTCCACCTGAACAGGTCCCTAGCCTCCAGCATCATGAACCGATGATCTCTGAGCTCATCGTTGCTGACAAAATAGGGCAAGTTCTCGGCGGAGTCTTCCACCCCTTCCTTCGCCCCCCTCGCGAGGCACAGATGAATGGCGAACCAATCGTCGTTCATTTGCAACGGTGTCCTGCAAAGCAGCCCTGATGATAAGACGACGATAAGTAGGGTTAGAGAAAATACACACACAATATATATAACACGACACAAAAAGACACACTCTCACCTCTTTTATCCCAACCCTGCACTATCCACCTACACCCCTTTGGCAACATGCTGTTTGTAAAGTGCCTCTCGTGAAGCACCACAATGGGCGTCCCTCCCATTTTAATCAGCGCCTCGACAAGCGAGTTGAGCTGCTCCCAGTCGATGTGCTTGGACTGCGAGAAGTTCACGTTGCAGTATCCGACGTTGGCCCCGTCGATGACGTGCGTGAAGGGCTGGTCCACCGTCCTGGTCTTGAAGTTCAGCCACTTTTGGAAGCGCTTTTGGCCCTCCTCCGCGCCGTGCTTTCGCTTCTTCCCTTTCCCGCCGCCGCAGAATTCGCTTCCGCTGCCCTCGACGGTCCCCTTGACCACGATCTCCTCGTTCATCGAGATGAGCTTGAAACAGGAGCCGGCGCTTATCTCGATGCTCTTCAGTCGAGTGCCCGTGCCCAGCTCTCCCTCATCGTTGGCCTCCAGGTCGGACGTTATTTCGTACTTTCCGTGCTGCGTCGCGAAGTCCTCCTTTTTGCTGAAGAACTTCAGCCCGCTCTTCTGCAGGACGTCTGTTTCGACCCTCTTCGAGCCTCCCTTGAACCAGTTCAAAATAGCCTCGCTGGTGGCCTCCTGAGGGACGAGGCAGTCGTCTACTATGCAGTTCAGGACGTAATTCGCGCACTGGTAGTCGCCCAAAACCGAGCACCCGTTCAGGGTCATCCTCTTCTCTTCCTCCCTAACCTGAAGTCCCAACTTTTGCATCCTCGCCCACAAATTGAGCGCGTACGGCAAGTCCAGATTCCCCTGCAAAGCGAGCCGACGAGTAAGAATAATGTAGCGGTGGGTGATACAAACGAAAATAAAGCGCTTCCTTCTTCTACACACACGCTCGCAATATTTTTTAATTTCTCACCTCCTCCGTTTTCAACGCGAGCACGTCCAAAAATAGCCTGTTCCTCTTCTTGACCGTGACGTCCTTCTCCGCCTTGTCTAGCATCGCCATCGCCGCCTCTACGTCGTTCGCTCTGCACGCCACCCTGATCAGAGCCGTGTAGCCTATTTCATTGAGGCTGAAGCCGTGGAGGACCATGTCGTCGCGGAGGACTTTCGCGAACTCGTAGCGGCCGGCAAAATCTATCACAGTGGTGGAGGGGAGCGTGCTGTACAGTTCTAGGATTTGGGGGCTCCAGTTCATGTTGCTGGTGGCCACTTGAGCGGTGGAGGCGGGGGTGGGGGAGGGAGAGGTCGGAGGAGGGGCGGGCTTGTTGGTGGCGCCAGAGGAGAGGTAGTCCGACGGAGAAACGCCCGAGCAGAGGGAGAGGAGCGTCGAGTAGGTCTTGGAATTCATGAAGAGCGTCGGGTCGTCTTTGAACGCTTGAAGGGTCGGGGACGTCAACTCGGGCCTCAATTCCTCCAGCACCTGACAGGTCATCGGTGCGGGTTTAGTGTTTGCGCTGGAATCGCTACTGCTGCTGCTGCTATGAGACGCACCGCCGCCTTCGGCGCCTTTTCCTCTCTTGATTCTATTATTCTCAATGAGCCTCTCCCTCAAGGCCATGTACAACGCAAGAGCCGCAGGGAGTGAATTGTGCCTACAACAGCAGTGAATTAAATGATCGAGAGTCTATTGCGGATAGATACCGAGCAAGAGAAATGGTGGGTTAGCATTTGACAATAGTTGCGTGGATTGGGACGACGTTTCAGGCGAGCATTTTGAGGCATCATAGCAGCCATCGCTCCCCGAGAAACTTGGGGCAGGTTTGAGAGCTGTTTCAGAGCTGTTTTAGCACTCGCTGGATATTACCTTTTGAGTTGCAGACTTCTTCTTCTTCGCCTTCTGCTGCTGCTGTTGTGCAAGGGTGCTCTGGACCTCGGCTGAACCGGAGTCCATGTTTATCTTCCTTTCTTCTTTTGCACTTTTCTGTCAAAGCTCATCCCCCCCTATTATTCCCTAATATTGACTCCTACGCGTCTCAAGCATGTCCAAGCGCATCGCTGATGACAACGAACAAACTGAATCTCTGCTGAAAGATGTTGACGGAGGCGAGAAGAAGGAGAATGGGCAGCTTTCAGCTTTCACGTCTCCCTCCGATGGAGTCTCCATTGACATTTCGTCAATGACTATGACTGCTCTGAAGGCCGAGCTGGACGCCAACTTCATCAAGTACAAGAGTACGACAAAGAAAGCCGCTCTAGCTACCCTCCTGCTCGAGACGTTGGAGGCGAGGTCTAAAATACCCTCACTCAATGAAGATGTTCAGGGGTACATCGTTTCGTTCCTTTCCGGTTTCGATTCGCTTCATATGGCGACGCAGTTAGCGAGGGGCTTCCGTTTGAGAGCTAAACCGAGATTGGACTCGATGTTGAAGCGGAGCGACGCTGATATAAAGGTCGCTGCGAAGGCGTGGTGTGAGGATGCTGAGGCGGCGAGGGAGACTTACGGTCACATAAGTATTTGGAACACGTCGGAGGTGACGGACATGATGGATTTGTTTAGTGCTGATTATGAGGATGTTGGACCAGTGGCAGAACAGTTTAACGAGGATATCTCAAGGTGGGACGTATCCAACGTTACAACCATGGAGTTGATGTTCTATAAAGCCTCGTCGTTCAACGGCGATTTGTCTTCGTGGGATGTTTCCAACGTTACAACCATGCGGACGATGTTCCATCGAGCGAGGGCGTTCAACGGCGATCTATCTTCATGGGACGTATCCAATGTTACAACCATGGAGTATATGTTCTATAAAGCCTCAGCGTTCAACGGCAATCTGTCTTTATGGAACGTATCCAATGTTACAACCATGAAGGCGATGTTCACTCAAGCCTCGACGTTCTACGGCGATCTGTCTTCTTGGGACGTATCCAATGTTACAACCATGCAAGGGATGTTCTGTGCCGCCTCGTCTTTCAACGGCGATCTCTCTTCTTGGAACATTATAAATGTTTTGAATATCTCACGAATGTTCAACAAAGCGACATCGTTCAACCTCGAGGCAAGCACTAACAACTGGGACTTGTCAAGCGTAATGGCAGGAGAAGACGATTTCCTTAACTGAAAACAAAACAAAGTAATTACAAAGCATCGCATTAAAACCAACTCTCTCTCTTCTTAATTTATTTACAATCATTAATAAAGAACCTATTTCTCGATACCTCTTAAACCCTTAGCGAAACTCAGAACGCTGGTACATGTCAAACTCTAGCGCCTGCGCCCTGGTGACGCTCTTGACGTAGTGCATCCCCCCGAATCTCTGGCTGAGTAGTCCGCCATTGTCCCCTAAGTCCACTGTCGTCGTTAAATACGGCGACGATATGTTGAGAAACTTGTCATCGCAGACGGTCGCATTGATAACAGATTTAACGAATTCGGGACCACCCTTAAACATCTCGTCATATGCTCTGATGCGCATGTCGCCAATTAAAATCTCCGGCCGCCTAGCTTCCGCCCAGTCGATGTTTTCGGAACTTATTTCGGAACCCGTTGCCCCGCCCGTCCTTCCGAAAGCTTCCGCGCTCTTGCTCTTGACGATGATCGCCGGCGCGACGCTCGCGCCCCCTCCACCCCAAGTCCAGCTCTTCGGATCGCCTCCGCTCTTCTCCACGTAAGCAGATACCGTGAGTCTCCCGTCCTCGATCCTCGGCTTGGAGTAAATGAAATCGGTAAGCGGATCCCCTATCCCGTCGCCCTTATACAGCACGACGTCGATCAAATCCTCGGGCATTAAACTCAGGGCAGCGGCGGCACGGCGGGCGTGGCTGCTATGGGCTTCATCTGTCAGCTCGGAGCGAAGAGTTTCGAAGCGAGACGTAGCAGAGGCGTGGAGGGAGGTTAATTTCGCGACGGCCCGTTCGCGGTCGGGGCTGGAGGGCAGGACGTTGGCGGCGAGGAATGCGGCCACCGTGAGGGCTATTTCCGCATGAGCCTCCTCGAGGGATAGGCTGGGCGGGTAGTCAACTCTCCCTGTCCGGTTGGCTATTTTCGTCTGTGTGCCGTCGCACATTTGCTGGTGCGTCACTGGGATTACTGCGACACAGGAACGGTGGGGAGGGTGCCCTGCATCGTCAGCTGCAGCCAACTCCGCCGCTCCGTACGAGGAGCGAATGTAGCCGTCGAGGGTTCCAAGTAGCTGGAGGAGGGGTTTAGGGTACGTTGCTGCGGAACGAGGGGGCGACTGAGCATGACTTCCGGAATTTAAGGTGGCGCCCAGATTAATGTGCCCTGTCGCATGGACAGAAGATGCGGGGACAGCTGTCAAACCTCCGAGAGAGTGGCCGCAGGTAAAGAGTGACGGAGGAGGCGTCGAAGATGGGCTGTACTTTTTGAACTCCGAGAAGGAGTGCTTCTCGAGTATTGTGCTTAAAGGTTGAAAAATAAGTCTCCAAAGAGACCACAGCGGCAACGGATCGGTCGTCGTGACGGTCACATTGAGATTGTAGTCCTTCAAGGAGACTTCACGGATGCGTGATAGAAGAGCGGTGTATTGGCTGGATGCCAAACCTGCGCCTGGGTAGAAGAGCAAATCGACAGTGTTAACAACAGGGACAGGATTCGAGGACGATTTAGGTGCAGGTGCAGGTGCTGCTAGTATGGCCAGAACGGCCAGGACGATGACGACGGCGTATAGAAGGCTAGGCATTGCTTCTGAGGGAATGTGAGAATTTTGGGATTGGCCTGTTAAATATTTCGACCGCTTGCTCTTTACCTCGGACGCGATACATACTGTATGAATGCGAGAGGAGTCTAGATGCACCAAAGACACAATTGAATATCGACTCGGGCGGTGACGACGACAGAGAGAAGCAGGGATGAGGCTGTAGGGAAAGCAGTAACCGTTGATTAAGATGCGGCTGCTGTGGAAGACTGGCGGCGTGTTGCGGATGTTCTATGAAGCCCCCAGCAGGCCCATGGTCGGAAGCGCAGTACACTACTTATCACTACGTGTACTTATCACTACATACGATAATTTCACGCACGAAAAAACAGTACCTTTTCAAAAATCAAAATATCATTATTGCCCCGACGATAGCAGGGAATCGGCGACGGCCAAGAGCTCGTCCGTTGCCTTTTTAATCTCTTCTATTGTCCTACCTTCGTCGCCTGCACCTCCGCCTCCGCCTCCAGCTCCATCGCCGCCACCGAACCAGCTCCTCACTCCCCTCTCTTTAACCGCCTCCGCAGCACCAACCCCACCGTCCAAAGCGACCTTCATTATCCCTCTCAGTTTCTCCTCGGCCCTCTTGACCTCCCCCTCCCCGCACGCCAGCGGCGTCTGAAACGTAATTTCGTATATGCACGGGGAGTTCTCCACCACGCTGACGACGTTATGTCCGAGTCCGCACTTGAGCTCCACCACTCCCTTTCGCTGCATCTGAACGGTGTTTCCCTTCTTGTCGACTTCGCTCACCCCGAAGCACTTGGTGCCTCCCTTGATAAAGTAGCTCCTGTGGATATTATCGGTCCAGCCCGCGAACTTTCCCAAGCTCGTGGCGTCCTGGCGAACGTCCTTGAGCGGGCAGATCCTGTACGTGTACTTGTCCACGGCGTTGGAGAAGCACTCGGACTGTGACGATTGAAGGGGCGATCGTGATATTAGACGTGATATTAGAAATTGCGAAGAAGTCAGCACAGCCTCCTCAGCTCGTCGCTTCGCACACTCTCCGGACACTCTCCGCACACCTCACCTCAATAGTTATGAGAGGCCCGTAATCTTTTTCGGCGTCCAACTTGGCCGTCACGATCTTTTTCTCGATACTTTTCTTCTCCCGCTCGGCCCTCGTTTCCGCGGCCTTGAGCAACCTAAATTCGTGCGTGTCCGGGTCCACGCCGACGCTGTCGCTGTAGATCAGCGTCGCGTTGTACAAGGCCTCCGGCGCCTCCCACATGACCACCATCGGCCTCATAACGTATTTCCTGTAGCCCCTTCGAGCGGCATTAATAGGAACCCTGGTGACCTTGTACCTCCTGTAATCGAGGGCTGGATGGAGGTCTCCCAGCAAGATTAAGAATCCGATCGGAGTCCACGGACTCGAAGCTTTGATGATTTCAAACGCAGTGGGCTCCATATGAACCCCTCCCGCTACGTCCTCCTCTTCAACCTCCTCTCCCCCCTCTCCACTCTCCACCTCCCCCTCCACCCCAAACATTAGCTCCCTGCATTTCTGCATCAAAAATGACGCGGACCTGATGGGCGTGAAGACAATGACGCCAACGATCCTCAACCCCAACTTGGCAGGATCTTCGATAAACGGGGCAATCAGAGTCTTGCCAATTTGCCCGCGCCTCCTCGACGTCTGGTCGTCTCTCCTCCTCGGATCGTTGGTCGACGCCGAGTACGTCGCCAGAAACTCCTCCAGCGTGAAATCCGAAGTGGGGCACTTTGTGTCCAGAATTACTTGCAGCTGGTTGTCAAAAGTTTTGACCCTGCGACGAGCGACGAGCGAAGCGACGAGTTAGAAAAGAGCAGCGCTAGAAGCCACTCATAACCCCCTGTTCGACGCATCAAATCTATTGTTTCAATCGTATAATTCGTCACCCTGAGCCTTTCCAAGAAAGCTCCGATTTCCAGTTCGTCGCTTCGCTCCTCACAATTCTTTTTCTCACCTTTCCTCCGACTTTCCGTCGAGCCTCTTCTTGCCCTCGCTGACTGCCTTGAGCCTTGACGCTTGCAGCTTGTAGTCCATTCTGGGGTACGGCAGCGCGTCGAAGCGCCTTTCTGACTTCAGGTAGAACTCGATGTAATTGGCCAAGTCATAGACGTTGGCGCGGTCCTTCAACAGGTTCTCGTGCTTCCCAAGCAAGGTCTCAAGCTTCTTGGAACCCTCCACGGACGCCACGGCGTTCTGCCTATACCCCGTGACGGCCTCCTGCAGTGTCGCCATGCCCATGTCGACTGCCCTCTGCAAGAACGCACCACAAGAATTTGGGCATTTTCCCTTAACCTCATCTGATCCGTCGCAGCAGTCACAAATGCCATCTCCCACTTTCGAGTGGAGGACCGAATGAAGCGCCACCGCGTCAACGGCCGTGATGTTCCCAGTTATTCCGACTCCGCACTGGAAATGCTGGTCGTTTCGCATCACATGGGCGCAGGCCGATGAGTGCCCGTGTTCATCTAGTCCGGTGTCCTCGCAGTCGCAGTAATTGTCCCCGATCATGGCCTCCGTGAGGGTGATCTTATTCCCCATGAAATCACGGCAAGTCGGAGGCACCGTTGAGCATCGGGCGGACAGTAGGGTTATGCCGATCAGGAGAAGGCGCATTTTGTCTACCACCATAACAAAAATTGAATGTCGAAGGGGGCGGAGGAGTTCGGAGGGGAGAAGGTGAAAGGGGCGGGGCGGGGGGGCAGGAGGGGGGTGTCAACCAGAGGTCCTCCAGGGTTTCACGGAGGGGAAAGGGATGGTAGAATAAATAGAGCGCGTGCAACTTTATGAAAATGTTATTGAGCTGGGAATAAAATTAGCCAGCAAAATAATTTGCTTGCCTTTCTTTCCCAACCCGAAGAACTCGTAGGTGTCGCCCTGCAGACCCCTTTTTATTTCTTGAATACGCCTATAGATCAAAATACGCCAATATCTTCTCGCGCTAATCCGTTTTTCTAAACAAAAATCTTCGCACTCTGGAAGGCCATCATGAAGCAGTGCAATGCATCCTGCACGGAGCTTCTGCTCAACGCGACGGACAAGCTTCCTCCAATAACTTTCGTTTCTCCTGCAAAGCCTCCCCCAAAACCGAAGATTCTCCTGATATTACCCGGAGGTGGTTATCAAAAGGTCATGGTAAAAAAGGAGGGTAAGAGCGAGGTTCAGTCGAAGACCGTCTGCGGAAGTCAAAGACCGTGTGTGGAACTTGTCGCTTCACTTCTCGAGCATCACTGCAACGCAATTCTAACAAGCCGCTTCGCTCCTCTCTGTCGTCCCTCACGCAGGAACTGTAATTGCTCGGCACTTTGCCTCGCAGGGTTTCGTCTCCTTTGTCTGTGACTATCCTATCGGCCCAAGGGGCACACTGTCGATTAGAGCCAAAAATGTCCAGCCAATAATAGACTCCGCGATGGCCACCCTAAATTTCATCAGAGAGAGCGCCTCAGATCCTCGTTTCGGCGGAAACCTCGACCTCTCCGCGATCGCCCTCGTCGGCTTCTCAGCCGGGGGGCACCTCTCCCTGTGCCTGTGCGAGCAGGTGAGAGGGGAAATGCGTCAGTCAACAACCGTCACTTTCTAGCGTTCTTCCACTTCAATGCTGACTCGTCGCTTCGCTCCTCTCGGCTCGCAGGACAAGTTGAAGAACACATCTTACCCTCCCATACACGCCGCGTTGCTGATATACCCAACGCTTCGCTCTCCGACTTGCTGGTGCGTCGCAGGTGGTTTATGGATCGTTCCTAGTATTTTCGGTCAAAGGTTCTTCAAAGACAAAGGCGAGGTGAGGAGTTCTTGGCATTAACTATGAAACGTTCAATAACTTCCAACACTTGCCGCCCTGCAGCACTGTTTCTGCTACGGCAGTTGCCCCTCAGCAATGTCACGTTTAATGCCGACCCTCCCCCCCCACGTAATGTGCGTAACTGTCTCCGGCGACATGCTCCTCCCCGCATTCAAGCACTCCCGAAAAATAGTGGCGGCCATGGAAAAGGCGGGGAAGGTCGCGAGGTATTTGCATGCTGGGCCGTTCTATCTTTATCACGGATGCGGGCTGCACAGCTGTTGGGGAGAGGATGGGAAGGAGTTTTTCAGGGAAGCTTTCAACTTAGTTGACGACGGACAGCAAAAGGACAAAACAAGAATATAAAAGAAAAATTATTGTTTCATTCTAAAATCTTCTAATTGTCATTAAAGGAGATCCTCGCACCCTCGAGGCGGAGGGAATTTCTCTAATCCTGCGACGAGCGAGGAGAAAGTTAGTAAAGTGTTGAGTAGTGGCGACCCATCCCTAAGCTCTCACCTTCCTTTAAAACTGTTTCGTCCTCCTCCGAGAATTCCTTCTTCCCGTCTCCCTCGTTTCCCTTCCTAACGAAGCTGAACCCGTCGCCTTTATCTACCCATTTAACAGATCTAGGTTCGAACTTATCTATGTTCGCCTTCATGTACGTAACGCTCAAACGAGGTATTATATCACCGAGCTCTTCGTCCGTAACCTCCCCAACTCCAATATGCCTCGCGGTCATCCTGACCGCCCCCTCGATGTCCTTCTTCATGTAAGAGTAATCCACCCTCAAGCACCTCTCGTCTCTGCAGTTCCCCTCCTCGTCTAACCAGCTCTTCAAATGATCCCCCCACGCTCCGAAGGCGATCTTCCCTTCGTTCCAGTCCTTCACGAACTCGCTCCTGCTCCCCTTGTAGCCGCCGTCGTCGACGGACTGGTGGGATAAATGGTGGTAGAAGCTGTTGCAGACATCGCGGGGGGAGCGGGTCATGTAGATGTATTTTACGGTGGGGGAGGGAGGCATCGACGTCAGGTAGAGGTGGGTGTTGAAGATCGTGGCGTCGATGCCGGAGTGCGCGGTGAGGTGGTCAGGCTGGAGAGTCGGAGGGCCTGCGGTAGGGACATGGGACGATTGCTGCTGTTAGATACCTTTTTACTTGCTTCTTGCAACTTGCTGTCGGGCGCCTCGCCTCGCCTCACCTTCTCCGTCGTATACCCAAGCCTTGTCGTTCTCAACGAAGGGGCAGTAGTCAGATATGTGGTCGAGGGTAATTTTGTCCCCTTTGATACGGTACGATCTGAGCGCCAGAAGCTCGTAGATCACGTTCTGCATCCATGTAGTGCCGGATTTGGGGTAGGAGGCGATTATCACAGTCAAGGGTTGAGTAGGCGTGTAGCTGGAGATTGCCGAGAGGGTTCTGAAGACAAGTTGAAGACAAGTTGAAGACAAGTTGAAGACAAGTTGAAGACGTGTTGAGTGTTAGTGAGTGAACAGTGAGTGGATCTAAAGACGACGACCGAAGCCTTCTTTTGGCGTAATTAATAAGTCATATAAGTCAGTATAGGGTCACCCAACCGAACGATATCGTTGACAGCGCTAACCTTTCTAAAGTGATTGGCAGCAAGGGTTGTTTCTTGTCCGTCATTATCGTTCGTAGAATACAGTTGAAGGCCTTTTATGAAAAGCAAATTATTATTTGCCAGGGTATTTGAAATAACATTGAAATAACATTGAATACGATATTAATCAATACTTCAGAGTAATCTGTAGTGTACTTTAGTGTGTAAAGTGGCTTGCATTACTGTTTCTATTACCTATAAGTGCCCTAACAGTGCATATAATCACTTCTAAGTCCCTGCTAAAATCCCCGCGGCTTCCCGTCCCCTCTCTAGCCTCACAATTACTGATTCCCTTCGGATTCCCTTCATTATCATTGCCATATTGGTGGTCCCAGTCAGGTCCCAATGGACGGCCATATGGACGGTCAAATTGACTCCGTAACCCCCACAACCCTCGACGAGCCCGTCTCCGAGACGATCCTCCGCGACCTCCGCTCCGTCTACTCTAAGCTCCGCGTCGTCCTCGCCCCCTCCAACGTCCGCGCGACTTCTTATGAAGACAACGAGGCTCTCAAGCTCCTCAAGGATTGGGACCTTTGGGGGCCTCTGCTTATTTGTTTGATATTGAGCGTGCTGCTGAGTGTGGACGCTGGGAGTCATGGGGCGTTGGTATTTTCGGCTGTGTTTATGCTTGTTTGGGTCGGGGCTGCTATCGTTACTCTTAATGCTCAGTTGTTGGGGGGGAGGTGAGTGCCTGCTACCTACTAACGGACCAAAAGAAAGACGACCGAAAGACAACCAAAAAGAACGTCTAACATTCTTTCTACCCGCAGCATCTCGTTCTTTCAGTCAGTCTGCGTGCTGGGTTACTGTGTGTTTCCTCTCGTGATTTCCGCGTTCGTCTTGCTCTTGCTGCATACATTCGTGAATTCTATCATACTCGACTTGGTAATCGTGACGCTGGCGTTTATTTGGAGCACCAGGGCTAGCGTGGTGTTCATAGGGCAGTTTATTAGCGAGGAGAGGAAGACGTTGGCTGTCTACCCCGTTTTCTTCTTTTATATATTTCTGAGTTGGATGATCCTGATTTGAACGATAACAACAACAACATCACAAAAACCAAAACACAAACAACGAATATTTGCAAGGCTAAAAAAATTTAACTCCGTCTTCTTCGCTTGTGTCTCCCTTGAAAATGGCAACCTGCCCCCTCTCCTCTAATATCGCGAGCGCCCTTCTAATAAGTTCTTCGTCGGCTCCTTCGAACGAAGCACCCTCGGAGTCTTCTCCGGAGGACAGCTGCGGGGGTTTTTTTTGGAATTTTGGTTAGTAGTGGCGAAGAGGGTGGGAAGAGCGACGCGAGATCCTTCTGAGATGGTACCAACTCTCACCTCGTAAAGGGTGCAGACTTGGCCTTTGAAACCCGATCGGTCCGCCCAGGCTAGGAGATCGCCCGCGAGCTGCGAAGAGCGAAAGCGAAGAGCGAAAGCGTGATTTGTGAAGGAAGGGGGCGTTCGTGACGTTAGAAACTGCGAAGAACGTGCGAAGAACGTACTCAGCAGACGGGAGTGGCACGAAAGTATCGCAAAGTATCGGAACCTGTTCTCTCACCTCCTCCGGCTTTTTCCACATGATTCTGATTCTAGTTTTTGCCTCATCCTCCCACTCCCCATTCCCGTTATTGACAAAATCTTCGCAAATAAGTCTCACATTATCCCTGTTGAGCTCCCTCTGTATCCCCTCGTTCTTCCACAGCGTGCAGTCGTGCACTACGAGCGTCTTCTCCTTGTTGGCGGTGTGGTATTTAAGGATCAGATCGCGCCAGAGAGCGAGCTGCTTTTGACGGGTCGCTGAGACTGGTTGAATTGTGAAGAATGGAGGGAAGGAGTAGTACTCGGGGAACTAATAAGGGAATGACGGAACGAGGGAAATGAGGAACGTTCGGGTTAGTATACTGCAGACACTAATTCACAGGTTGGATCCGCAGCGGTTCCGATCAGATCACTTGTTGACAGTTATTTCATTATTTACGCAACTAGCAATCGTGAGGTTGGAAATTGGGGTAGATAAGGTAAACACGCGGCCGCATGCGGGTCAAGACCACTTCAATCACCTCAAAATCCGACATCTTGCTGCGTTTGACTTCGTGTTTCCAGCGATTTTGACGATTTTCCTTTATATCATTAAACAAGAGAACGTGAGTGCTGACACCTTAGCGCTTTACTGCACAACATCAAATTTGAGAGCGCTTGTGACATTTAACTCCATGACGTTGACGAACTTTCGAGAAATTGAACTCATCATATCCGAATTGACATTTTCAAAATGAAATACTTTTGTAGTCCTCACACTCTCATCCTCGCCGCATTCCACGCCTCGTTGACCGTCAGAACAGAGATGTCGACCCCACTTCGGGGCACCCTCCGTTCCCAAGAGCGCCAGACGCGTAGTTCAACCGGAAAGTTGCCGCTCCCGATCCAGGCGGCCCCGAAGACTCCCAAGACGGTGAAGAAGAAGCCAGCTAAGACTCCCGCGAAGACTCCCGCAAAGACGAAGGCGAAGACTCCGGCGAGGAAGTTGTCGAAGACTCCCGCAAAGACTCCCACAAAGACTCCAGCGAGGAAGTTGTCGAAGACTCCCGCAAAGACTCCCGCTGCAAAGACTCCCGCCAAGACGAAGACAAAGACTCCCGCAAAGGTGAGGACAGAAGACGTGAATGCGTAGATAACATCCATCACTACCACGCATGCCTAACCAACCCCCTCTCTTCGCGGACAAAGACTCCAGCAACGAAGAAGAAAAAGACGCCGGTCAAAAGTAAGCCTTCGCCGAGCAGGGGAAGGAGCACGACCCCGGGGAGGGTGTCGAGGGTGGCGTTTGTTGGAAAAGCCGAAGAAAAAGAGGAGGAGGAGGAGGAAGAAGAAGAAGAGGAGGACTCCGATGGTACCATCGAGTACGAGGGCGTACACGACCTCAACGATTTCGCGCGCTCCAGTGGTCGCCCGACCATCCCGGTCGTCGCGTGCTTTCTTATGATATGCAACAGCGCGTTGATGCTCGTTTATAATCTCGTCGACATTGAGAGGTGAGATGCGCAAGTAACAAAAACTTGGTTTATGAGGGTTGCACTGACACTGCGTCGTAAATAGCTTCGAGGCTCCGAAGCAGGGACTTTCCATCACCATCATGCGCGCGACCTTCTTCAGCCTCATCGCCGTCACGGAATACTTGGAAATGAACAAGGCCACGTCCGGAGAAATCACATTGTACAAGGAAGGTAAGGATGGCTCTCGTTTCACTTACAACTACAGTAATTACTTTAACAACACAACTAACTAACAACGACTCGGCTTCACAAATCCAATACTAGACTCTAAGCTCACGCCAGCCCTGCTCGACACCACGGGATGGAAACAGCTCGTCTACTACACGCACTGGGCTTGGTGCGTGCTAGGCGCGTACTTCCTCGGGGCGATTATAATCCCGATCGCCTCACCAGAATCCACCTGGATCCTGACGGTCCTTTGGGAGATCGCCGCCCCCAACGCCTTCCTGGTCTCCTGCGTCGTCACGTTCGTCATTTGGCCCGAAACGTGCAACAGCCCGACGGGCGACACCAGCAAGCTGAGCGAGCCTCGCACCATACTCATGCACAATGCGAACATCGCCATGGTGGCGTGCGAGATGTACGTCGCCGAAAGCTTCGTCCGGCCCCAGCACGTCGGCTTCGCGCCGCTTCTTGGGATCCTCTACGTGATCTTCAGCTGGTGGCTCGCCCCCAGAATCCAGCCTCAGTCTGGGCCCCAGTACCTCTACAACTTCCTCGACACTACGCTGCGCGACTCGGTTGTCATGTCGCACTACATCGGGCTCGTCATTTGCCTCATGCTGTTTCACGTCGTCGTGGCGACCGTCTGCACGCAAATCGACGACCACGACCCTGACCACTTCATGTGGCTGCTGGTTCTAGTGTTGGTCGCGTGCAACTGCAAGTTCAAGGATAACGGCTGGGGGTTTTAACATCAAACTGTACTGTTAGCAACCCTGTACGTATATGATGGATGGGGTGAGAGATGGTGTGGGGGGAGGAATGGGATTGTTGCTGTGACATTGTGATAGGGGTGAAGGGGTGAAATGGGGAGGTAATTAACAAACAAACCCAGCCTTAATTAACGAACATTGACAATTTTGTTGTATTTATTTTTTGTTTTGAAAGTGATTGTTTGATTTTTTTGGTTTTCGAGTGTTGTTGTGGGGTGTCTTCGTTTTTATTCTGTTCGTTTAAAGGACGTTGATGGTGTTGCCACTGGATTCGAAGCTGAAGGCGTCAGAGTTTGGGCTGGTTACGGAGGCGGAGGCGTGGGGGCGGGTTGTGGGTCGGAAGATGGCGGGTTTTAGGACGTACTCGTAGGCGACAAAGAGGCTGAGGATGGCACCGTTCAAGAGCATGACGGTTATCAACCCGTTTAGGAATTCGCTGACTTCTGTGCCATCCTCGTCTGTCATCGTGTACATGACCAGCGCCTCAATTGAAAACATAGAAAAGAGGGTGAACCGCAGCCCTTCGATCCTGCCCATGTCGAGCTTCATTACATCGCCCCAACTCAGAGTTCTATCGCTGGGCAGCAGGTGGGGGAGGACGTAGGTCAAGCCCCAACTTACGGCTAAGAAAGCTGATACCCAAACGGTGGGCTTAGAAGGATTTCCACAACTCTCAATATACCCCAAATTGTCGATTTTGGCATCAGGAAAAGAGTCCATGATGCAGCGGAGTGCCTCAGCGCTGATGTAGAGCATTGGAATGAGGACGCCACTAAGGGACTTGAATAGCGCCGTGATTGCCGCTCCGAGCTTGCTATCAGAGAGATTCGAGAGGAGTTTAACTGAGCCAAGGTAGGCTGGTGGACATATCAACGCCCAACCACATGCCTCGATCAAACGACCCATCGACCCTAAGGCATATGCTAGAAGTACAAAATAAGCTGCTGGCAGCAACGAACAGAGTCCAATAAACAGCTTCTCTTTCCTGCTTTCGAAGTTCCTTGGATTTCCAAAGGCAGCTGCAAATGAGCAAACCCAACCAAACGCCTCAAACATCGTAGACGCAGCTACCAACCTCCTATCCCCGTCTTTAAGCGAGCCAAAACAAACCCATGCGGCACCAGCGCTCCCAACCCAAACACAATCCTCCAGCTTCTCACAAACGTCTGAACATCCTCAGACGGCCCCACTGCAGTTATTGACCTGGACGAGGAACTCGTCTCTTTAAGGCCCTCCACTTCGCCCTCCCAGCAGCTCGATCTCTCTCCCTGCCGCCCGATTGTCTGCCCTTGCGACTCGATCTTCTGCCCTTGCGACTGGATAGTCTGCCCTTGCGACCTGATCGTCTGACCCTGCTGCTTGACCTTTGTCTCAAGAGCCTTCTGCGATTCAGCAGCGTCGGCCTTGACCTGCTCAACCTCCTTCTTAGATTCAGCTGCTTCGGCCTTGACCTGCTCCAAGGTCCTTGACAGTTTTTCCGTAGCGTTTTCTTGCGTCTCGAGTTTCTCCGAGAGGAGAAGGAACCTTTCTTCGAGAGTGGACATCGTGGCGTCTGGTGGTGGGGATGATCTAGGTGTGGGGGAAAGTTCAGGCCCAACAGGTGATCAAGAAAAATCGGATGTTCTGGTTTTCAATAAATAAGCATTTTTTAAGTCCATATTTGATATGTCCGCTTGTTGGTGGTGTAAGTAGTGTGTAACGTAAAGGAAATTCGCGAGGCCACGCTACAACGTGATTTTCGGGAAATTTCAGTGTTTAGGCTGTTTCGAACATTTCCTTGGTAAGTTTTGGTCATATTCTTCTCTTTGAGACCTCTAAGAGAAATAATATCTCATTCAAAAGGACAAAAAATGGATTTGAAGTTGATCCAAAATGTGTTCAAATTAGTCACCAATTTTCCCCAGAAGTGTTCTCATAAATAATTAAATATCGTCACTATTGCAAATATGGAACTAATTTTGCCTATATCACTTTTAATCTTGAAAACTAATTGTAAAAATCGGCTAAGATGAACTTTTCTCGAAAAGTTCAATATATTAAAAGTTCGTTAAGAGGTCTCAAGGTAAATAATATGAACAGAATTGACCACGAAAATGCCTCAGTCTTTTGATACATTTCTCTGGGAAATTCTGAAATTAGTTTTAATCTATTTCCTATCGCCGTGAGCGTCCGCTGCACCTAATATTTAATATTTTGTACGAAAATTGTACCATTATCCTCTATTAGCAGTAGATCCCGCCTAGCTATCTCGGGTAGTGAGATATTTACAATCTGGTTCGCCATGTTATCGAGACCTGGGCTGTTGCAAACGCTGCGACGCACGTTTGCCTCCACTTCCACTTCCACCGCCTCGTCGCCTTCGCTAATTGCGTCGCTGAAGCAGATCTCCCCAGCGCTGCTCGATCAGAACCCTTACGAGCTCGACCGGCATGGTCGGGGCGAGTCCTTCCACCCCTCACTTCCTCCTGATGCGATTTGCCACCCCCGCTCGGCAGAGGAAGTGAAGCAGATAGTGAAGCTCTGCGCCTCCACTGGCACCGCGCTCGTGCCGTTTGGCGCCGGAACTTCATTGGAGGGCCACGTTGGCAATGCCAGCCCGCACATAACAATATCAACGACGAAGCATTTCAACAAGCTGGTCTCAGTGGACCCCGCTTCCCTTCAGTGCACTGTGCAGCCGGGAATAACCCGCCACCAGCTCAATCACGAGCTCCGAGACACGGGTCTTCAGTTCATGGTCGACCCTGGAGCCGACGCTTCTATTGGCGGCATGGCCGCCACGAATGCCTCTGGGACGTCGGCTGTGAAGTTTGGCGTGATGCGTGACAACGTCCTCCAGGTGAAGGTTGTGACTGCGAGCGGCGAGGAGGTCACTGCGGGCTCGAGGACGTTCAAGAATTCGGCGGGATACGACCTGAAGAACTTGTTCGTTGGCTCTGAGGGCACCCTTGGAATAATAACAGAGTTAACCTTGCGATTGCACCCAATTGTCGACAACATAGTGTCGTCCGTTTGTGCGTTCGAAAATTTAACCCAAGCGTGTGATGCGGTGGTCATGCTGCTGAGCTGTGGAGTCCCTGTGGCCAAGTGCGAAGTACTGGATGGACCTGCCATCCACGCATTCAATATTTTTTCTAAGGACGTTGCCGACATGACTCCTCAGCCTCACTTGTTCGTCGAGTTGCAGGACATATCTGATGGCGGACTCCTCAGCCAACAGGAGATGGTCGAGGAAATATTGAGAGACTGCGGGGGGAGCGGCATCGAGTTCTCCGCAGATCCTGCTGTGCGCAAAAAGCTGTGGGCGGCTCGACATGCCACTTACTACGCCTCTTGCGCATTGAGGCCCGGCGAGGGAAAGGGCATCGTGACCGACGCGTGCGTTCCTCTTGGGAAATTGGCTAGCGTGATCGCCGCCACTGCAAAGGACGTTGAGGAGAGGTAAGAGAAGCAGCGATGAGTATTTTTCATTCGGCCACTAACTATCCCCACGCGCTAACTACTGTATCCCAACTCGTCGTCGCTTCCGCAGCGGAGTCGTGGGACCCGTGTTCGGACACGCCGGCGATGGCAACTTCCACTGCATTCTGCCGGTCCGAGACACAGACTCTGACGAGTACCTGAAGAAGCTCGAGGACGTCAATGACCGCCTGATCTCAAGGACATTGGCAGCTGGCGGAACATGCACTGGGGAGCATGGCGTTGGTTCAGGGAAGGCGAAGTACCTCGACCAGCAGTACGGCGAGGGCGCCGTAGAGATCATGCGAACAATTAAGAAGTCGATGGATCCCCAGAACATCTTCAATCCAGGAAAAATAATACCAAATAGCGAAGGTTAAGGTAAGTGCGCGAAGACGTCAATAATTGTCAAGACACATCGAATTTCAAAACTAACTTCACTCCTCGTCGCTTCGCTCCTCGCGCAGTAAAGAATAATAATAATAATAGTTTAACAAATACCAAAATTTAATCTTATTTTACCTTCTTCAAATCGAATTCTCTCCACTCGGCAGTCTCCATGTGCTGCAAGCTCCGGTGCTTCTCCCCCTCGACACCCCAAAACTTGGTCTGCAATATCTGCAGCACGTCTCCGTGAGCCACTAAAAATATCATCCTGTCCTGGAACTCTTCGTCCAAGTCCGTGACAAGCGCCGAAGTCCTAGCTATGACAGAATTCACCGACTCCACATTGTACAAAACGTGGTTCGCGTCGACTGCGTCGTGCTCCCACACCAAACCGTACTGGTCGTCCTTTCCGCCGTCCAAGTCGCCAAACGACCTCTCCCTCAGCCTCTCCTCGAGCCTGACCTCGAAGCGACGAGGTTAGAATTGCGTAGACCATTTTGCGTTCTCGCAGGGGTCCTCTCACCTGACCTCCGCCACCTCCTCGAATTTCGTAAGCAAAGTGGCTCTCAAAATGTTAGCCGTCATGCTCGCTCGCTTGAAATCGGAGGACACAATTACAGGAGGCAGCAGAGCCCCGCCTCCTCCCGCCACGTGCTCGCTTTGCAAGAACAACGAAGAGGAATCGCGCGCCTGCCTCTGCCCCAGCTCCGTCAGCCCGTGCTTCACAGTAGCCACCGGAGGGCTTGACGAAATGATGCCGGCCTTGTTCGCCTCGGAATTACCGTGTCGCATGCCGAAGAACTTGTTGCGGAGATTATCTGGCAAGCTTCCGACAGAGCCAAAGCTGCGAACCCCAGTCATTCCATTCGACGACAAGAGAGCAAAGCAAAGTGGCCGATGAAACTTCATCCTTAACCTCCCTGTCGCCCCTATAGCGACGAATAACCTCTAAAATTGTTGAAATTCGCACTGAACAGAAATACCAAAAAGCAGAAGGAGCAAGGAAACGCGATCGCTCACACCTAACTCCAATCAAAAAGCAAAATTAAAAGCAAATCATGGGAAAAAAACCGAATTGAGTTCAAACTTTGTGCTTGATTTCCAACCCTCACAGGACCGCACACCTTTCAAAAACTCACTACCGAAATACTGCCACCATCATTATAAATGTCGAGCCCTAAAAAGCCGCTTGCTGTCTCTACTGCTCCCAACAATGCTGACAGCTGTGAACCTAAAACGAAACAGACTGGACCTTTAAAAGGGCCTTTAAAAGGCAACGATGCGGCTCAAGTTGACGGCAAACAAGAAGTGACGGTAGGATTCTTCAGAAAGGTGAGCCCAGACGATTCATTAAACGTCTCCAAGCATCTCCAAGCATCTAATCCTGCCCACCGTTCCTCCCTCAGTGCGACTCCACGGGACTGCTCCAGCTCTCGTCGTCTTCGTCTCCTCGTCGCCCCTTAGGCGAAATGAGAAATGCCGCCAACTCAAATAGCTCAAATAGCTCAAATAGTAACGTAACCACCTCCCCGTCCTCCCCGTCCTCCCCGTCGACGACCACCGCCGACCCTAACAACACAGGCGACACTACCAACTCGCCCAACAATTATGTGCCTATAGTTGTGGGAGGCGGCAAGAAAGGCGTGTACAGCCCGAAGTCCTTCCACGCCGCTCGCACCCCCCCGCCCGCCCCCGGAACTCAAACCCTCAAACAGTCGATATCTCAAAACCTCAAGAGTTTGAAACCCTCGGTGCTCAAGAACAAGCCCATCATCAAACCGGAAGTGCCGGCCCTGCTGACCAGCGACAAGATCGAGGTGGAGCTGTCTCAGAACCCGTACCACAAGAAGGTGAAGATGATGAACATGGCGAGTAGAAATTACGGTTCTCAAAGGTGAGCACGAATTTACAAATCCCCAACCCCCCCCGCCACCACACACACCTAACGTGTCGAACCTTGCAGAATGGGAAAAGACAACAGCGTCGCGACGTTTCAAGGCCTCATGGGAAGCCCAGAGGTCTTCTTGACCCGCCGACGAAAAAGGGACAAGCAGAAGGAGAAGGGTCTCCGCCCTCCGACTCCTTACAAGAAAAGGCGGCCCGGCGCCTCCAACAACTTCAACGAGGACGACTTCGACTTCGCCATCGTTTTGAGCCCTAGCGCCGACTACGCCGACGTCGCCGAGGAGCTCAATTTCGACGGCGACAACGTCGACCACGGCATGGAGGCGGGAGTGAGACTAGGCAGGAACGTCGTGTTGGAGGAGGTGAGGTCAACCTCGGCTCCTCACAAAATACAAAATACAAAAACCTAACCCCTAACCACATCCTTCATCTATCCACCCATCACTCGCTCGCTTGCTCGCAGAGTGGAAAGTTCTTCGTAGAACCGGAGAGCATCTTCGAGACGGCGGTGGAGAAGAACGAAAGCAATAGGAGATGGGGAGGGGGGATGCAAAGCCCTGATGGGACAACCATGGTCAGCCCCGACGGGAAGGCGATTGGCCGGAGCTTGACCAGTCCGCCCCTCTACTCGGCTACCTCTTTCGCGGGCGACAAGTCCCCCCTGACGCCGATGGACGAAAACTCCGACCCAAACGTTGGAAAGTCCCGCCTGGACATCATCAGAGAGCGAAAGAGGGTGGCGGAGAAGAAGGTCGAATTAGCGCGCCGCCCCCCAACCACGTCAACTTACGTCCCTCGCCCCCCCGCGACTAGAATGAACGGCATAGACGACTTCCTGAGGGCCATGTTCGGCGGCATCGTCATGAAGAGGCACAGGTCAGGCTGCAAGGCCACCTACGTCAAGCTATGGAGCGAAGACGGAGGCGACAACATTTGCTTCACCCCGGTGGACGAGGAGGTAAGAAGCTGCAAGGAGCATTGTCACGAGCTCAGAATGTATGTTCAAAGACCGATCTGTCGTTTGATCACTATCACCGCTCCTTTATTCTAACTCGTCGCTTCGCTTCGCTGGCAGATGGCGAAGACGGCCTTCATGGAGCAGAGGGTCAAGTTCGGCTCCTTAATGCAAACCGCCTACGGCTCCGCCGAGCCAGCCTCCACTTCCAACTCCTCCGCGTCTGAATTCTTGCCGGCCCACCTCCACTCTGCTCGTAACCACTCCCAACCATCCTTCGCCAACACATTGGCCAACTCCGCCACGAAAAAATGGAACAAGTTCTTCATGAGCGGAAAAATCGACGCGAGGAATATCGTCGCGGTCCACAGGGCCGTAAAAGAAGACCCGTTCGCGAAAGGGCAGCTTGGAACCCAGGCCCTCAGATCGTCAAGGGACCACTACGTTTCCGCGAGGACTTTCTCCCTCGTCTTGGCCTCCCACAGGTTCCCGTGGTCGCGAGGGCACGCTGCCAGGACGGAAACTTCGTCCGTCTACACCTTCGATCTCGAGACCGAAACGGAGGGCGAGTACTGGCTGGTTTTCAGAGGATTCCTCCAGCTGCAGAGGGACGTCGCCGTGGGAAAGATGGCCACGCAGAGGTCTCAAGGATTCGGCACGCACGGTGGGGGAGTCGCAGCCTGCAGCTCCAAAATTTTCGAGAAGGGATCAGGAGACTCTTCGGACGGATGCGAAGAAAAGAAAAAGTCGGGCCTTTCGAAGATTCTTCGATTCCTGAGGAAGCCATCTTCATCGTCGTCGCTATCGTCCGTGGAGGACGAACCTGCGAGGCCGGCTGCGCCTCCGCCCGACTACTTCCTTGGCTTCAACTCGCCCGGGACGCAGGTGTGGGCCCGCCTGAGGCAGGCCGGCCTGGAAACCAAGAGAGTGTACGCCCTCGATACCAAGCGAGTTATGATCAAGCTCCGGTGTCCCGCCGAGAGGCTCGAAGACGTCGCTGAAGTGCTCAGGATGAAGCTGAAAACCAAGGATGGCACCTTCGTGGCGTTCAGGGAGGGCATCAGGAAGAAGTTCCTCGGAGTCGGGGGCTCCGGGAGCAGGCTGGACGAGGACGAGGTCGTCTTCAGGTCCAGCGAGAGGCAGAAAATTATCGACTTCATCATCAGAAGCAGGTGAGCGACAATTGACAATTCCGTTCGTAAATCCATCTACGTTATTCTAACTCGTCACCGCTTTGCTCGTCGCAGAATTCGCGACTCGGGGGCCGAGCTGGGCGAGCGCACCGGCCTCGGCAAGCACATTCAAGTGACCATGCCCTTGCACATGCACGCCAGGCTCGAGAGCCTTTACACGACGTGGGTGACGTACTGGAACGTGTTGAATTGGAAGGTGAGGCACTGCGAGGATCGAATCGAAGAGGTGGCTGCAGTATCTAACCCAATTTCGCGCAGCCTGCAGCTACTAGTCCCGATGCGACCCCCGCAGGGCGAGGCATCAAATCGGCCTTCAGCTTCAGCAGCGAATCGCTGCCCCTGCGTCACCGCAACAGCACGCCCAAGCCCCCCTCGATATTTGCTAGAGTCTTCATGGGCGCCCTCAGTCAGCCCCTCGACTCGGTCGCCTCTTACTTCGGGGAGGGCGTCGCGTTCTACTTCGCGTGGTTGGAGCACTGCAATAGGTGGCTCATCTTTCCTTCCATTATCGGTACGATCCAGTTCATCGTTCAAGTGTGCCTGGTGTCGTGGGACCCCGTCACGAGGCCGTTCTTTTCCATCCTCATAATTCTCTGGTCCTTCGGCGTCATGGTCAGCTGGAGACAGCGGAGCAACTTTTTGGCGCATCGCTGGGGAACGCTGAAGTACGAAGAGGAGGAAACGACTAGGCCCCAGTATCACGGAGACTACGTTCGTTGCGAAATCACCGGGGAGTGGATCGTCCACTACCCGAAGTGGAAGCGACGCCTCAAATCGGCAATAGGATTCATGCTCACCATCGGCTTCACCACCGCCGCCTTGATCTTCATGCTCATGGCGTACGCGAATAGGGACATCATCCTCGCCAACTACTTCAACGCGGACGGCGAGGTGTGGACGTTCAAGCTGAGTATAATTAGGTACGATGAAGCCAGAACGAGCTTGGAAATATATCAGTCAAAATGCTCCACTTTCACTTCCTGCTGCGCAATTCTAACTCGATAACTCCACGCTCGTCGCAGCTCCGCCACGAACAGCGTAAGCTCCGTCGAATTGACTAAAGAACACCTCATGGACGTCAATCTTTGGCTCATCATCTTGGTCTACCCTACTGTTTTGGGTATGATGCTCCCGTTATTCAACTACCTCTTCACGGTCCTCGCCTTCGCCCTGAACGACTTCGAGAACTACCGGACAGACACGGATTACCGGAACAACCTCATCTTGAAGGTGTTCAGCTTCCGTTTCGTGAACTACTTCGCTGCACTGTACTATTACGCGTTCCTGACGTCCGATCCATCCGCCTCCATCCTGCGCGTCGCGTCCGGCCTCCTCGTCTACCTGACCGTCGCTCACTGGTGGAATATTGGCATCACCATCTATTTCCCGCTGCTGTGGCATAGGTGGAACCTCTTCAACATGAGGCTTAAGCTGAGGGCCAGGGTGAGGAAGAACATGAAGAAGAGGGAGAACGGAAGTTCCAAAGCCGAGAACGGGAAGGCCCTACTAGAGCAGGCCCAGAGCAGCGTCTGGGAGGAGACCATGCTGCCCGCCCACGACGGCTTTGACGACTTCGTGTACGCCATCATTCAGTTCGCCTACGTCGCCTGCTTCTCGTCGGTCCTGCCCATCACTCCTTTGATCGTCTTAATCAACCAGACTCTGCAAATCAGGTTAGACGCATACAAGTTGTGCAGGGGCAGGAGGAGGCCCCTTAGCACCAAGGCCGGAGGCATCGGCGTCTGGGAACATGTGCTGCACATCGTGACCGTCGTAGCGGTGGTGACGAACTGCGCACTGATGGCGACGACTTCCCACCTCGTGAGGGGCATCGCGGACTTCGTCGGGGACCTTGGAATGATCGGCATCATGGTCGGCGTCGAGCACATCATGCTCCTGATCAAGTACTTCTTGCAAGTGGGCATCGCGCCCTTTCCGCAGAGCGTCATCAACAGCATGAAAAGGGAGAAATTCGATCTCAACAGGAGACGCAACAGCAGCATGAGGGCCAAGAAGGAGCGCAGGAGTGTCGGAGCAGGTAGGTTGAGCAACGAAGGGGGGAATCAGGACTCTGCTGCGGCGTTGCGGAGCAATCTGGGGGGCAACGGAACGTCGAACGGGATGAGCGTCCAGTTTGAGGAGGAGGTGGCGGTGAAGCAAGTGGTGGAGGAGGAGGAGGAGGAGCTTGTTTTGGAGGAGGAGGTGTTGGAGAGGGAGGAAGAGGAAGAATTGGAAGAGACGAACGAAGACAACAGCGGCGGCGACGACGACGACGACGACGGCGGGCCTTTGGGAGCGCTTGGCTCGCCCCTGCTCGAGAGGTTCTCCTTCAGCGAACGCGATCTGCCACCCATGCCAAACTCCCCGGAGAGCCTGGAGCAAACACCGCCTAGAATTCTCAAGCCCGCGTTAAGGGCAGGGAGGTACAGCACAAGCCCCGTTCCCTACGGCGGCGGCGGCGGCGAGGAGGAGGAGGAGGAGGAGGAGGAGGAGGAGTTGTATTCGGACAACGAAGACGAAGACGACGACCTGGGAGAAATCCTCGGAGCCACCATCAACATCACAGGACGCTCGAGGAGGCGTTCGAAGCACTCCCTCTCGTTGACTCCCCAGGGCAGGGACGTGGATGCGGAATTGGGAGCGGAAGGGGAAGGGGAATTTGTGGATGGAAGGGAAAGATATGCGCAGGAAAACACGAGCCCGCTTCACGTCAGCCCCAAGAATAGCCCCATTAAGCATAGGAAGGCCATCAACCCGTTCAAGACAGTGGCCGATCTGCCCGGCTTCAAGGCAGAACAGGAAGCCAAGGACGCCAGGAGAGAGGCAAGAAGGGAGGAGAGGCTAAAGGAGACGCAAAGGGTCATCGGCGAAGCCAACGACTTGGTCAGTAAAGCCGTCTCCGGACTCAAGGTTGGGGCGAGGGGGCGCGCAGTTCCTTCGAGGGGTGGTGGTGCTGTGGGTGGGGGTGGGGGTGGGAAAGTGGCAGCCAACAACTACAAGGGCCGAGTCAAATCTCCGAGGGCGGCTAACAGCAACAACAGCAGCAACAACAACAACAGGGTGAAATCCCCAAGGGCCGCACCGAACCCGAAAACTACCTCTGGGGGGTTGAGGCAAAGGTACCAGTCGCCCAAGAAGAAGGAGGAGAAGACAGAATCCCCCTTCAGGAACGTCCTCGGAGATGGAGATGACGACCTGGACGAAATGTAATTTAATAAGATGTATAATTTTTGTAACCTAAAAATAACGTTGTGGGGGTTTTGCGAAACGTTTATCCGGCAAACGTCCTTGAACTGCGACGAGCGAAGCGAGTCGCAAAGGAGGAGGCGTTCATAGCGTTAGAACTTGAGACAAAGTTGGTAGCAGCTGCGTTACGTATGGAAGTATCGGCGATGAGCGCGCTCGATCCCGTGTACATGTCTTCTCAGCTCATCGCTTCGCTCCTCACACACTCTCACCTCCACCCGCAATTCTCCCTTGCTACATCGAAGTAATTGATGTACATCTTGTCGTCGGGGACGCCAAAGGGGGCGAGAAGATCGGACACCGCCTTCTGGATCTTTCCGTTGTTCTCCTGGTTGATAGCGCCGATGCTGTACATGCAGCCTAGAGCACAGTTCGTCTCCTCCCCGCCGAAGATGATGGAGGCATTGTCTTGCACACACACGGAGACGTAGCTCTCTGGCTTTCCAGTGGTCGCAGCGATCGCTGCGGAGATGCCCTTCATTACCTCAACTTTCTTGTCACCTAGGTCGACACTGACGTTCAGTATCATGCTCGGGTCGCCAGGAGAGTCGCAGATGCTATCTTTCGCTGAAGCCAATGCCAAGGAGCGGCGAAATGCTGATGTGCTGGGGACCCACGCAGAGGCAGACGTAAGCAGCGCAGCTGCTGCGAATAGAGCAATAGCAGACGAGGTCGGTGCCATTTTTGCGTTTTCTTCTGTTGTTCTGTTGTTTCCCTGGGAAGGGGAAATTGTTGAAATTCTCCTCATTTCTACTGTTACAGGAGCTGGGGCAGGCTGTGTGGGGTAACATTAGGTTGATAGTAGCACTAACTATAAGTCGTCTATAAAAGTATATTTCTAAGATGGCAAATTCATCGGCTATTTTCACAGTTATGATGAGTGCCCTCTTTATCGTCGTGGTTGTGCTCATGACGGTCGCTCCATCTGAATACGGAATCGTTGAGAGTGTCTCAGCGCATTCTCGGAATCGAGGCGACTTCGGCTCGCCGCTCTGCACTCGAGATGGACAATGTCGAGAGGACAGCACCGTGGCGACCCCACGAACTGAGTTCAGTGCGCGGAGCGAGCAGCAATTGTCGGACTGGCTCAAGACTCAGGCGCTCCATCGGCGACAGAGCATCGCCGAGTTTCACGACGGCGCCGTTATCGATGTGCTTTTCCTGGGCGACTCAATAACGGAGTACCTGACCGGCAAATCTCTTGAGCACTCCTGTTGTGCGGAGCAAAAGCGAGCCTTTTCCAGAGCCTGGTCAAAGCACAAGGTGCTGGCGAACGGGATCAGCGGCGACCAGACCCAGCATTTACTGTGGCGTGTCTCCGACGAGGGTGGCGAGCTCAGTGTAGGGAAGGCGAAAATCAATAGGATCGTGATAAACATCGGAACAAACAATCTGGGGGCAGGCATGAGTCCATCGATGGCCGCTGAAGGGGTCCTGAAAGTGGCACAGACGGTTTCTTCGCTGGTTCCGACGGCAGAAATAATAGTTGAAGAAATATTCCCGAGAGCTAACTTGCAACAGAAAGTAGCCGAGGCCAACGAGATGATAAGGACGCGAATGAAAAGTCGGCTCCCGTCAGTAACTTTGAGCAGGTGCGGGGTTCAGTTTCGACTCGGCGAAGAAGCCGAGAGAGAGAGTGACTGGACGGTGGACCGCGTGTTCATGCCTGATGCGCTTCACCCCAACGGGGCAGGAGTAAAGAAATGGATGAACTGCTTGCAGGAAAATATGATTTTAAATGCATAATGATTAACAAAATAATGAAGAGAGTGTCTTCTATTTAATTGCCCACTTATATATATATAAGCTCATCCCGTCGCAGGTTCTCATTATCTTTTTCTTCTTCACATTTACCCTCCCTCGAGCAGTGCACTTCACCTACAGGAGGTGCACAATCGCTCAACTTATATATATATAAGCTCATCACCGTCGCAGGTTCTCATTATCCTTTTTTTCTTCACATTTACCCTCCCTCGAGCAGTGCACTTCACCTACAGGAGGTGCACAATCGCTCAACTCGACCACGTTTCCGTCGGGATCGAGAAGCATGAGTTGGGTGATTCCTGCTTTAGAGTCCTCACCGCCGAAGCGCTTGCACTGAACCTTCCTAGCCCTCAGCATCTCTTCCTTTTCTTCAAAATCTTTGCACACGAAGGCGAAGTGATCCACCGAGGGCCAGTTAGCGTAGAAATGCTTCACCCGCTCACCAAGCAGGGTGGTTCTGAGGGGAATGTTGTTCGTCTGAATCAAGTGGAGGTTGAGACCGTGTCCGTGAAGCCAAGCCCCTGAGACCGGATTGCCATTCTGCGACGTTCGCGAGTTAGCAGCCATGTTTCCAGTTCGTCGCTGTTGCTCCTAGCTGTCGCTTCGCTCCATGCTCTCACCTCTTCGTCCTCAAAGTCGGGCCTCGGAATTCGTCGAAAGCCGAGGATATCGCAATAGAAGTCTGCTGTAACCTCAGCGTCGATACATTCCCTCGCCAGATGATTGAATTCCGCTTTAATCAGAAGGGAACTCGGTGCTGCGTCAATGCTGCCGCTGTTCGGGTTTCCCCGAACCCCTGCCCGTCCATCTTGTTTGGCAACGAGGAGTTCGAGGTATTCCAAACGGGACCTTAACGTGTTTATTTCTTCGTCTACCGATTCTCTGGGGAAGGAGATGAAATAATCGGGCCAGAGGGCGAGGAGGGTAAGAAAAAGGCAACTTACGACGAGACATCAAAAGAATGTTAACGAACCTCGAGGGGGATGCAGAATTTGGGTGCATAGAGATTGCGCTCATTCTTAGAAGATAGCACTGGGTCTGAAATAGGTCAAGTTAAAGCTGCTTTGAAGATTTCTGTGTGCGTTCATTGCGTTAGATAGGAGTTTTACCCTGGGGAGAACCGGGCAAAGGGAGCTGAAGTCGAAAAGAAACTTTTCCAAAAGCTCTCCACATAAGGGATGGGCACGTCACGAGGCTGAAGGGAGCGGGCCAAAACCCCCCCTTACATAGACAGCTACAATCAAATCCACCCACCTTTTCCCTGTTGAAATAAAAAATGTGTTCTTCGGTTTTGGCTGGGGTTGCAGCCAAGTTTCTCATTTTCCCGACAAGGATCTACTTCACATCCATCCATCATGGGCGCGAAAAGATACAAGGGCAACGGGTGGCTTGATAAGCTGCAAAAGGATGCGCAGAAAGACGAGCTCGACCACACCAATACGTCCCCTTCATTCTTTATCCTCCTCACCCTGTGTCAACCTCCGGTCTGTGTAGGGTGAGATGTTCCACCCAACTCCGTTGACATCGACACAATTCTCACTCACTTCTATCCAGGATTGCAAAATTATGTGGGATCCCGATAGCCTTCGCCGTATTGCCGATTTTAAGCCACTTGGTCATGTTTTTCGTTAGCCACTACTGGCTTAAATCGTGCAAATACTTCGATATAACCGGCGAGACTACTTTTTTCCCTCTAATCCTGTACTCTCACATGTCGGGGTGCGGCGGCACAAAGTCCGTCCTCGTCACTGCGCTCTCACTGACATGGTGCACCCGGTTAGGGTTATTTCTCGGCTGGAGAATTATGGTTCGCGGGAGTGATTGGCGATTCGATAAGCTCATGAAAGAGCCGGCGTACAACTGCTTCGGCTGGGTCTCACAGGGCACCTGGATCTTCCTTCAGGGCTTCGCTGTGTGGCACACGCACCACATCGCTCCCACCTCCAACGCCCCCCTCGACTGGTGTTCGTACTTGGGCGTAGCCGTGTGGGCCGCTGGCCTAACCACGGAGCACGTCGCTGACATGCAGAAGACCGCATGGAATGCCAATACAAAATCAGGACGCCAAACATCGTGGATGCGCGAGGGGCTCTGGAAGTACTCCCGGCACCCGAATTTCTTCGGCGAAAACGTCAACTGGTTCGGTATCTTCATCGCCAGCGGCTGCCACCCAGTCGCCTTCGTCTCGCCTTTATGGTCATGGTTCTTCCTCGTCTTCACGAGTTTGATGCTTTTGGAGAAAAGGCTCGACAAAAAATTCGGCAATCTCAAGGAGTACGAGGACTACAAGGAGGCTACCAGCGTACTTGTCCCCTGGTTCGTCTCGGCAAGTGCTCCTCAAGGCAGGCGAGGCAATGTTTCATCGTCGACCAAGAACAATATCAAGGGAAAGAGCCCGACTCGCCGCAGGACTAGTAGCAGAAGTCGCAGCCGCAGCAGTAGCAGGAAGAAAAATTGACAACGCATGAAAATTAGTTAGTTAGTATACGGTTTTGAGTCTCAAATTTATCACCTTCTTTGTTTGCTTAAGCTTGCTTCACACAACCCCTCCCCACCCCTCTCTCAACCCCCAACATCACCCCCCTTTACTTGGCACATCGCTCTAGCGCCTCCTTAGCCAAGGCCGCGTAAGCTGTAGCCTCCGACTTGACGCATATTTTGCACGCCATGACACCCTCCTTAAAAGTTAACTCCGCGAGGAA
Source organism: Triparma strigata (assembly GCA_030267945.1). Taxonomy (NCBI): domain Eukaryota; class Bolidophyceae; order Parmales; family Triparmaceae; genus Triparma; species Triparma strigata. The sequence goes on along the minus strand of BRXY01000294.1, from coordinate 41,110 downwards.
ACTATGCTGCGTCATCGTCTTGCATGAGAAGTATACGACTTCCTGTCCAGGTTGGTTAGGGACGGGTCGACGAGCGATTTGGAAGATGCTCGCTGAAGCGAACTTCTGGATTATAGCTTCGATGCTTGAAGTTGTTAGCTGAACGGTGCTGTAGACTTCCTTGGTATCGTCGATACCCTTCCAGGTGTTGATGAAGGCCGTGCGGTCGAGGGCGCCGTCGGGGGAGAAGATGCTCTCGAGGGTGAAGTTCGCGGCGAAGTAGAACACGGAGTTGTTGGACAAGTTCTTGATCGCGGCCTGGACGGTGGGAGGGGCGGCGGAGCCTGGGGCGACGGGGGACATCATGTTAGGAGTGACGGTTAGGCCGACGGAGTAGGAACCGGACGCTCCAGGCGCGATGGGAGGCGAGAAGACGAGCTGCTGGTTGGTCGGCGCGAGCCCGAACGCGGATTTATTGAGCTGGATGGCGAGCGTCGTGACTGGAATTTGCCCGTTGTTCTGCAGGTCGAGCTCCATCGAGACGGAGCCGTTTGTCTGCATGAAACCGCAGTTAATGATGATGCCACCAGACTGCGAGCCGTCGCACACTTGAGTTTTGACGCACGTCGGTCTCGCGGCGGGGGCTCCGCCTCCTGTGTCAAGGCCGAAGAGATCGACATCCCCCCCTCCATTGTTCTGCTGAGGGGCGGAGCCGTTCATGTCGCCGCCTCCGCCAATGTCGAGGAGATCGACGGGACCGTCGGCGGAGGGCTGGACGCCCACGTCGTTCTCGTCCTCGTACTCGTAGTCGTCGACGTCGTCCTCGGTGACGGTGCGGATGTTCGCGCGGGTCACAAAGACCTCAGGGGGTTTGTGATAGATGGAGGAGAGGGTGGCGATCTGGGAGATGAGAGTGTCGAGGAGCTCGGGCTCGAGCTTGGAGGTGTCGTCCTCGATGACGGGCTTCTCGGAGAGCACGACGGCCTTGGCGGCCTCGGGGTCGGTCGAGAGCAGGCGCCAGTAGACGAAGCCGCGGTCGCGGAGATCCGGGTTGTCGGACTAAGCAAGCCGAGGAGCGAGCCGAGGAGCGAAGCGACGAGTTAGAATAAAGTAGCCCCGAGGGGTGCTTCGTGGAACATTCCCAATCTCACCTCCTCCGTGGCCATATCAAGAACTCGCTGAACCATCTCCTGAGTCTCCTCCGGCGCCTTCAAAAAGCACTTAACAGTAGCCGTAAGCAACTGAAGCTGCACGCTTGGATCCTCCTCCTCGAACGTCTCCAAAAACGTCTCGAGCAGCTCGTCAGCGTTATCGATCCTCTCAGCGTACTCCCCGATTATCCAGATCATTGAGGCTTTGGCTTCGGGCTCGTCGAGGGTCTCCAAGTTCTCGCAGAGGGTAGCGATTACGCTCTCGTATTTGTTGGGGTACCTACGGAAGATATCCTTAATAACAACTACAGCCTCCTGCACAACATAGTTTACCTTCGACTGGATGAGCTCAAGAAGGACTGAGATGCACCGTTCGGCTGCTTTCTCGAGTTTGATGGCGCAACGGCCGATGCTGCTTACGCTTTTGCGGACGAAGTCGACGTCGACTTCTGTGGCGTATTCCTTGAGTTCGAGGAGGACTTGCTCGACGTTCCTTTCACCTACGAGTTTGATTATGACTTCGAGCTTCTCCATCTTTACGTAGATGGGGTCGTTGTACTTGCAGAAGAAGAAGTGGATGGCGTTCTCGAGGATCTGGGGGCGCTTCTGAACGATCAAGTTGATGTTGCGGAGGGCCACGTACTGAGTCTCGGGCTCAGAGTTGAGCAAGGTTACGAGGGGAGGCGCCAGCTGTGATAGGGGGGAAGCGCACGTCGATTCGATTTAAAGTGGTATTGAGAGTTAGAATTGTGTGAGGGTGCCCTAACTGCCCCGACGTCTTGCGGTCCCGTACCTTCCTCGTAAGCGTCCTCAAAGTATCCTCCGTCGTAATCATGTTCATATAGTTAAGTATAACCTTAACAGCGCTCATGACAACAGCGCTGTTAGCATGCTGCAGGCGAGGGGTCACGCGTTCGATGATCCCTTCGGCCTCACGGCCGTCTGCGGGAGTGTACTTGGAGAGGGAATCGAGGATGAAAACCTGACCCCACTCTGTACACTCGTTCAAAGCCGCTAGAAGCTTCTGTAGGACGGAGGTGCTTATTTTCATGACGTCCTTGCCGGAGGTCTCGGCGATCTCGGAGAGGGCGGCTACGCCGTTGGCGACGACGGAGGGGTTCGCGTCGGAGATCAGGTCGTGGAGGATCTCGAGGAAGCCGCGGTCTTCTACGAGATCGGGGGCGATGTCGTAGAGTTTGGCGACGCAGACTGTGGTGGTGGTAGGGGTTGGGGGGGGGGGGGGGGGGGGGGGGGGGGGGGGGGGTTAGCACACCTCGGGGACTAAGAGCACTCGATTTCATCATTCTTTCTCACCTGCAGCGGTCTTCCTAACGTACGGATCCTCATCTCTCAAACTCCTACTCAACGGCTCGCAGAGATACTCCGTGATCTTCTCCACCCTAATACATCCCATAGTCCTCACCGCGAGGGCTCGGATGAGGGGGTTGGGGTCGTTAGCGTCCTTGACGAAGGTGTTGACGGCGAGGAGGGTTAGCTCGGGCTGGGACTTGGCGTAGTTTATGAGGTAGAGGTAGACGAGCTTTTTGAGCTCGATGTTGTCGGTTTGGATGCAGTTTAGGACGTCGGTGAAGAGCATGGAGACGTCTGTTGGGGGTTGTGGGTTGGGGGGGGGTTAGGATTGGCGAGGGGGGATACACACACACTACCGCACACACTAAAGCACACACTACAGCACTTTCTACACTCACCCTTTCCAACCGTCATGGACGCAATAACCTTCTTGACGGCATCCACTTTGGTCGACCTGTCATTGGAGTGGAGGTCGGTACGGAGCTCGTGGGTCTCGCCCTTCTTCTGGGTGGTGAAGAAACGGGAATCAGAACCTCCGGCGGTCTTAGGCTTGGAAGGCATGGTGGGAGGGTGGGTAGGGGGGGGACGCTAGAGAAGGGGAGCTAGGATTTGTTAAGGTGTTTTTGTTTTTGTTTTTGAAGGGTTAGATATCGTTTGTTATGTACAAAGCGTTTCAACAAGTAAAGGGCTTATGTCAAGTATTCGTCACTAGTAGTAGCAGTAGTGGTAGCAGAATATCCATCATAATGAATCAAGCGTTAGGATCTCCACGGAGCGAACGATGAGAAGTCACATATTACAACTTAAAGCGCGATACGACTACTTCTACTATTATTAAGGTGACATTTGATGCATATCGTTTGTGCATACACGTAGCACGTATCAGAAACTCCTTTATTCTTACTGAAATCGGGGACAAAAGAGTGGGACAATTCTCAGCAAATCTCAGCTGATCAATTTGGTTAGATGCCTTGGAAGCTTAGCTTGGAGACCAAGCTAAGGATGCCTTGGAAGCTAAATCACAAGCAAAGTAACTCATTTCACACCCTTTGCAATACATTTTAAGACACCGCTCCCCGCACTCCCCACTGGTACCGCCCCAATCCAAATTCAACCACTGCATCGTTTTCAAAAACATCGTAGAGTCATTTTCCATCACGTCTTACTGCAGGATGACTTCGCTGCGTGCTCTAATCCTCCTTTCATTTGTCATGACGCTTCACACGAATGGTTTCATGCTTCCCGCTCCGACATCCCCCGCCACTTGCCGTGAAACATCTCGCATGACAAGGCAGGACAGGTGCAGTTTAGTATTGTTACACAATAAGAAGAAGCCGTCAAAGGGAGCGAAGAAGGGGCCGCAGGCAGGAAAGGTGAGGCAGCGGTGGTAAGGCAGCGGTGGTAAGGCAGCGGTGGTGAGGCAGCAATGATAATGCGATGACAATGTACAACACACATGTTACCTCTAAGCATTCTAACCCTCATATAACCCTCATATATAACCCTCATATATAACCCTCATATATACACCTCACCAGGGCTTCGGAGCCGTCCTAAAAAGCCTCACCCCCACCTTCAAATACACCGGCACAATTACTCCGCACTCTCAATCTCCTCCCCGCCCAATTCCCTCCACGGTCCTCTCCCTCCCATCCTACCACAAGACTTCGATCCCTCACCAGCCTAGCCAGCTACCCTGGCAGATCGAGAAGAAGTCAGAAGAGGATATAGCTAAGATGAAGAAGGCTGGGAGGATCGCTAGAGAAGTTCTAGACGCAGCAGGCAGGGCCGTCAGACCCGGTAAGACCTCACGTTTAAAACGCTCACTTTATCTGTTCAACACCTCGTATATTAACACATCATCCCCCCCCCCCCTTCCCTCCTTAAAGGAATAACAACGGACGAAATCGACGCAATAGTCCACTCTGAAACGATCTCCCGCAACGCTTACCCCTCCCCCCTAAACTACCACGGCTACCCAAAATCCTGCTGCACCTCAATAAACGAGATAATCTGTCACGGCATCCCCGACTCCCGTCCTTTACAGCCCGAGGATATACTTAATATTGACGTGACGTGTTATTACGATGGTTTTCACGGCGATTGTTCTGAGATGTTTATCGTTGATAAAGATAAAGTTGATGAGAAGGGGAAGGAGTTGTGTCAGGTTACGTATGATTGTTGGGTTCTGGCGATGGAGTATGTTAAGCCGGGGAGGAAGTATCAGGATATAGGTGAGGGTGTTATTAACAACCATAAAAAAAAAACCTTTCATCTAAAACAAAACACACACACCCCAAATAACATCAGGCGCCATAATCGAAGACTACGTGACCTCCCGCGGTTACACCACCGTCCGAAGTTTCTGCGGTCACGGAATCGGCTCAACCTTCCACACAACCCCGAACATCCTCCACTACCGTAATTCCGAGCCGAACGGCGTGATGGAAATAGGGCACACCTTCACCATCGAGCCAATGATATGCGAGGGAACTAACAAACACGTCACATGGCCGGATGATTGGACGGCGGCGACGCAGGATGGGAAGAGGACGGCGCAGTTTGAACATACTTTACTTGTAACGGAGGGAGGGTGTGTGCCGCTTACGGGGAAGATTGAAGGGAGTATGAAGCAGGAGTGGGAGGAGAAGAGCGAGATTCATAAGGGGTTCTGGGAGGGGAGCGTAGGTAAATAAGGTGTTTTAAAACAAACTTTTTTTTTCTGAAGCAATTAAAACGAACGTCGTCTTGAGCGGTCTTTGGTGTAGTTTCCAAGGTACGCTTCCTTGTCAATGAATTTCTTCTTGTGCCTTTGGTCCTCTGGGAGTTCTATCCTCTCAAGTTCCCTTTGCGTCCTCTGGTACTCTACCGAAGATTCGCGTGCTCTTCTCTCCCGGAGTTCAGTCACAGCTTGCGCCTCAGGCGCGCGCCTAACTCCGTCGCCAATGTAAGAGAGAGGGGAAGCGCTGTCGTCGACGACGGAGGTGGAAGGGAGGGGAGATGAGGCGAGAGAGGGGGAGAATACGAGGTGACTGTCGAGGGAATCGAAGCCTCCGATTCCGGGTGACCCCAAGGGAGGAAGGGTGCTTTGAGACTGAGACTGTGCCATGGTCCCCTGTTGGGTGGTCGGCAAGGGCGACGTAGAAAGGGCTGGTGCTAGGGCTGGAGGACCGGCAGAAAGCGTAGACGGCATTCCGGCGAAACTTCGACGCCTGCCTCCTCTTCTCCCTCTTCCGCCCCTCCCCCTCCCGCCTCTCCCGCCCCCAACCCCTCTTCCACCTCCCTCTTCTCCCCTCCCCTCCACACTGCCCCTCCTCCTCGGTGGCTTCTCAGGCGATGTGGCATCAAGATGCGGCAACAACTTCTTCGCATCCCCGATTCTAATCTTGTCCCTGCTCTCCCCCAATCCGTTCTGCTCCAAAATTTTGCAAACCTCAGTGTGGCCAGAATCAAGGGCGAGGTCATAGGCGTTCTTGCCGTAGTTGTTCGTCACGGTGGCGTCGGCTCCCATGAGCAACAGCATCTTGACGGCCTTGGGCTTCCCAGCGTTCGCAGCGACTAGGAGTGCCGTCCACCCTGCGTCGTTCCTTACCTCCATATCCGCCCCGTGCTCTATCAAGCACCTCATCGCGTTGCTCTTGCCCATCGAAGCTGCGATCATTACCACGCCCCAGCCGTTGTCGTTGTGGACGTTTATTTCGGCTCCGAGTTCTATCAAGACCTTGCAGACCTCCTTCTTACCGCCGAAGGCGGCGAAGAAAAGAACGTTGCCGTTGTCAACGTCGGGGTACCTCTCCTTTATGCTGCAACCGGCGTTTATCATTATCTTCAGCACGTCGTATCGGTGCTCCTCGTTCTCCAGAAGAGACAATATCGCCTTCCTCTGCATGTTCTTCCCGACTATCTCGAACTTGATGAGCGGGAAACCCGGAACTTTAACCCTCTCACCGACGCCGTCGGTGTCGTACTCCCCAGGATCGAGGTCGATTACGAACCATTTGGGATCAGATATCAAGGGCCCGACAAGGTTGCCCAATCTGTAATTGTACTCCTCCTGGTCAAGGATGGTCACGAGGCGGACGCGGATCTGCAGATCATACGGGGTCTTATCCTCCTCCAGGTCACACACGATTAACGAGGCTTCGTAGCTCATCGAATACAACTAAGTTTTGCAGGCGGAGAGGTCGAGGGGTTGGGGGCGATGCAGGCAAGACAATTTATTTATTGAGGATCGATCGTGTGCGGCACTTTTGATCTCAGCACTATGTAATCCTAGTGTAAATCCCGCTAGTTATTTATTCAATCAAGTATAGAGTCTTCGTGGGCCAGGTTTGCTGCGATGGATCTTTGCCATCATCCCAGCAGTATTCCCCACAATCCTTTGCCCAACTGAAATTGCGTTGCCAGTTTTTGGGGGAGAGCTAATTTAATATGGCACAAGTGAGACCGGTACCAGTTCCTCGTGAGAGCACTGTCAAGCGCCTAAATCGTCGAAATTCCCTCAGAAGTGTCCCTGTGTCCCTGGGCGATGCCCAAAACCGAGCAAGTTTATCTCAGCTTCTCTATTGGAGCGGGACAAGGATAAGCGTCGACCAATTTGAAAACGCGTTGGAAGCAACGACAGAGACAGATTTCTCATCAAGAATTCTCAACGCAACTGGATTTCAGTCTGCGCAGAGCCTCCTCGAAACAGCCAAAGCAAACCGAGACGATTTTTATCATGAGGCAAGTAATATTCTGCCACATAAGGAGTATTTCGTTCGTAGACTACTATTATGGTTCTTTTTTTTGCCCGCACTCAACGTCAGTACTTTTTTCCCTACTACTATATCTGAATCCTATCGCAACCTCGAGAAGGTATTACGGGTCGACTGGGGATATTCTGCCACTTTTGGAGTGTGGCTCTTCATGAATCTCCCCACTGTTCTGTATTTCACTGCGTGCCCATTCTCTTCCGCTAGAATAGAATTTTTAATCTTTAGCGTTTATATTACTTATTACTTGGTCCTAGCTGTGCCTTATGTTTCTAGAGAAGCGAGGCATCATTCAAGAGAAGAATACCTGGATCATGCAGTCAAGTCTTCTCTAAATTGGGAAAGAGTTAATTATTTGCGACTGGTTGGAAGTTCAGAGTCTACTATGAGCCAATTCATAATCAACACTACTGGACTATCGGAAAGCCAATACTGGGTTATGTACGTTCCTAAGCATCGGGAAGAGTACCTCAGAAAGGCTAGACGTGGCTCAGGACTCTCTCAAAAGGCAATCAACAAACGCTCAAATGTTTACCATCAGTCTACCTTGCGCCAGATTGTGTTTCTGTCTGTGGGGATGTACTTTTCTTCTCTGAACTTTCTTTACGATGATACGACTCGGGATGGCGAATTCAACAATTCATGGAACTCAATTCTGGTAACTCTATATACGATTGGAGTTATATTTGGTTGGTACGGAACCTATGGAGTCCTGTTCCATCAGTTGAGAAAAAACACAAAATCAAACTTGGAGATCGCAGCCCTCATACGGTTACGTGTCACAAAATCAGCCGCAAGTGCAGCTTCCGATGTTTTCAGATCCTATATTGATGACAATGAATTCGATTTCACGGCTGGCAATAACGTGGAGAACTTCTTCGCTATGCGAAAATTATTATTTGATATGATCAAACATACCTCTAAGTTCCACAACGCCACGATTGGCTGGTTCCTCAGTTTAATATTCTCAGGTACAATTGGTCTATTGCTTCTGTCCTTCTTGAGAATGGACGTTCAACTATCAGTCTATATGCTTCTCGGTAGCATTGTGGCCTTATTGACAGCAACTTTGTTGAAAACGTTATTAGATTCGGTAAAGATCAACAATGAGTTCCATCACTTTGTCGTGAAAGACCTTAATGTCATTATTTGTTATCAGGAAGTTGAACTCAATAGGATGATTGTAAATGGAGACGACGGCGTGACGAGGAGAAGGCAAATCGTGAACGACTTAAAAGCAAGGCTGAAACTCATGGAGAGAAACCCGTTGCTCCCGGGTACGATTTTGGGGATAGAGATTAAGCGAGAAATTATATTCAAGGGTGTGATTGCTATAGTGGCGTCTTGTCTGTCGGCGATTTTACGTTTGGGATTAGAATAAGAAGAAAAAAATTAACCAGCGTTTGATAATAAAACAGTATTTTCTCGCACACTATCCCCCCCCACCTCCCCACCCGCCACCCCCCCCACCCCCACCCCCAAACCCCCTTCCTCCCATTCACTACCCACCCGACCCCTCCAATAATATCTAATTTAACTGAAACAAATGCAACGTCGTGTGCTCCACACCTAACCCGCCTGCCATCCTCTTGCACACCTCGACCAATTCGGTGTCGCTGGCCGTGTCCAGGTCTCCGTACCCCTTGCTCCTGAGCGCCTTGGGCGAGAAGAAGCCCGTCTTCTTCTCCTCATTGTTCTTGCTGCTGAGAGCGTCAACCTCGAGCCCTCCGGCGTCCTTGCTGAACCTCAGCATGAGCACTTCTCCTCTGATTTCCTTGGGCTCACTGTAGACGACCCTCTTCTTGCTCGGGGCGACTTCGTCGGGTTCCAGCACCAGGACTTGGTACCTGTCCATGAAATTTGTGCTGGCGCTCATTTCGGGCACGAGCACGTTGACAGGCTCGACGGGAAAGCTGGCGGGTGTCTCCGGCACGCTCTCAACCGTCTCCTTCGCCTCTCCTTCCATGGTGCTCGCCATCTCTTGGACCTTGACAGGGCTGGGAACCCTAGCGCCGGCCACGAAGCCTGCCGTTCCTTCAACGAAGTCGTCGGAAAGAGTCGGCATTTCCCCGGTCGCCCGTTTGATGCCGAGCTCCAAATCTTTCAGCCCAATGTTGCCGTCCATGCCTCCGACGGCGTCCAAGCTGTTGACGCATATGTTGCACTCTCGCTTGGTGAACATCTGAGGCGCGGCCTTCATCTCCCTCAGCCGCTCAAGCCTGACGACTTGCTCCTTCTCCCACAGGTAGCGTCTGTAATCGTTGATGGCCATTTCGAGTTCGGTCAAGTCTATGGTGCCGTCACCGCCCTCGTCGATGTAGTCGCACACTCGCACGCACTCCTCCTCGGTGATGTCTAGCCTCTTGTTCACCTTCTTCAAGAGGCTCATCAAGTCACTCGGGGAAATGCTCTCCTCCAGGGCCTTGGCCGGGGGGGGGCTCTTGGGCGGACTCCCGAAGCTTCCAAATTTCTTCGTCTCTCCTCCCTGGCTCTTCCTCCTGCCCTTGCTGAACTTGGTCTTGGTGCCGAGGCCCTTCTTCAGAACCAGGAGATCTTTGATTCTCAGCTGCCTCTTCCTCATGGTCTGGTCGATCTTGTCAATGATGGCGGCAATACCGTCCTCCTTGGCCTTCTCCATCCTCGCGAAGAAGTCCTTTCGGATTTTCTCGCGCGCTTCGATCTCGGCCATCTCGGCAGCTTTCTTCTCTAGTTCCTTCTGCACTGCGAACTTACTCATGTCACTGGCAGCCGTGAGCATCTCCAGGCCTCCCTTGAGCTCACTCCTGTCGATGGAGCCGTCCCCGGTCTTGTCGATCTCGTTGAAAACAGCGCCCAGAGTTTTGCCCTTCTCTCTCATGATCTCGTGGATGCTCCTCATGATCCTTGCCGTCCCGCTCTCCTCGAGGACCTTTAGCTGATCGTTGATCCGCTTCTCCTCCTCCTCCCTTTCGGCGTCCAGCCTCTTCCTCTCCGCCGCGGCCTCAGTCTTCCTCTTGACGAGGGCCTGGAGCTGGGGGCTAGGGGCGCAAATCTTCTTCAAGCCAACCTTCAAATCCTTGGTGGTCATACTGCCGTCCGAGCCCTGCTCCCCGTTTCCTGTGCCCACACCGCTGAAGGTGGCCAGCAAATCGATGAGCCTCATGCCTTTGTCCTTCATGAAACCCTCTAGCCGCGAGAGCGCATCTCCCACCTCACCCTTGAGGTCGTCGGCAGGCGATGGCTCGTCGACCTCGTCGAACGCCTTTTGCACCTCGTCAATGGTCATGTCACCCTCTCCGCTGGGATCCAGGTACCTGACCAGCTTCACCATCTCTCCCTGGGTGAATCTCGTGGTATTTTCAGGGAACTTCATGCTGGCCAAGCCGTTTTTCAGCTCGCACTCAGTGACGCTTCCGCCAACGCCCTCTCCGAAGCTCGTGTCCATGAGGTCAAACCATTCATCGATAGGGAGCTGCAAATCGTCCAAAATCTTCTTCAACTTTCGCACCAGGTTCTTGGCAGTCTGCACGAACGACTCCACGGCCCTCGCCCTCCTGGCCTTCCTGAACGCGGCTTCGAACTCACTGATTTCAATGGTTCCGTCGCCGCTGGGGTCCAAGAACTTCGCGATGCAGTTCACCTCGTCCTCGCTGAAGTCCAGCTTGGGAGTCTCGGACGCCTCCTTCAGGATTTTGTCCGCCTCCTCCTCCTTCTTCTTGAGCCTTGCATTCTCCCTTTCCCTGATTTCCATCCTTCCGATGGTCATGTCGGCCTTCCTCATGGCGCTCGCCAACTCGTCGGTCTCCATGTCACCGTCCTCGTCCGGGTCAAGGTATTTGATGAGGGCCGCGCAGTCGTCGTCGTCCAGCCCAACCTCGAGCAACCACTTCCTAATCTCGGAGTGATCGACGACTCCATCTCCGCTCGCATCGAGCTTCGCGAACAGGCCGCTCAGCCTCAGCTTCTTCTCCTTCATAACCGCCTTCATTTTCTTCATCGCTGTCAGCGCCTCGGGAGCCATCTTGCTGTGCGCTCCGGCCTGGAGAACCATGGCGAAGGCCTTCTGGAGCTCCTTCAAGTCGATGCCGTTGTTGTCAGGATCGACGAAGTTGCAAATGTTCTCAACGTCTTCATCCGAAAGCTGAGGAATCGGCTTGATGTTGCTGATGGGCTTCGTCAGCTTTTTCCTTGACTTGGCTTTGATCTTAACCTTGACACTTGCCAAGAAAGTCTTCATGTCAGCACAGCTAATTTCGTCGTAGTTGTCGCCACCGACGTACTCTCCGAGCAGCTCGCTGAGCTCCCTGCCCTCGAGCCATCCACCAAGCTTTGATAAGACGGTGGAGCAGACGTTTTTGTCCTCCTCCGACACCTTCACTCCCCCGGAGGGCATTGATATATCGCCTCGGAGTCGTCGAAGGGCGAAATTTATGTCGCCCCTGCAAAACGTTCCGCTGATCACGTCGGTGCTGATGAAGATGTCCTCCAGCTTTCCGTACATCGTGCTAAGAGGTAACTTCTTCGCTCCCAGCATGTGCTTGTTCTTTTGCTCGTAGGCGAATCTTCTGAAGTCCCTGATGACGAGTTCGAGCTCGTCCCGGTCGATCTCAGCGTCTCCGCTAGTGTCCATGAAGCTGATCAGGGTCTCGACCTCTTCCAAACTCATTTTCAGCTTGGCCTTCTTCAGGGCGGCGTGAAGCTCGACCGCGTTGGCAGATCCATCTCCGCTCTTATCGATCATGTAGAAGAGGTCCTTCACGCGCATCTGCTTCCTCCTCATGAAGCTCTCGAGTTTGTCAATGACCTTGTCGGCTCCGCAAGCCGCAGCAACGGAAACCTTGTCCTCGAATTTCTGGGCGGCCATCATCTTGGAGATGAGCTCCGCACGCTTTTGCGCGAGCTTCTCCTGGGCGCGCTTCAGCGGGGCAAGCGCCTCAGCCTTGGGCTCACTCATGAGCTTCATTCCGAAGCGAAGCTCTTCAGCGGAAATTTGGCCGTCTCCGCTCTTGTCGATCTCTCTGAAGAGGTCAGTCATTCTCAGCCCCTTGTCTTTCATGCAGGTTTCCAACGTCTTCAAGACTCCAGCGGCGCCGCTTTCGTTGGCCTTCTTGATCCTCTCGTTGATCAAAAAGTCCTCCTCCTCCCTAATTTTGGCGTCTGCCGCCTGCCTTTCCAACGCCTCGTCCCTCCTCTTGATGAGCGCCTTGACGGCGCCACTCGGCTCGGACAGGCTCATGAGCCCGGCAGTGAGCTCCGGGATGTCAACGTCGCCATCGCCCGATTTGTCCATGTTAGCGAAGAAGTCAAAGAGCCTCATGCCCTTCTCCTTCATAAACGCCTCGAGCCTGATCATGGTGTTGCCCACCTCGTTCTCCATGATTTCCTCCTCGCTCACTGTCCCGATTTTGGCAAAAGCGTCTTTGGCCTCTTCCACGCTGATGTCACCCTCTCCGCTGGGGTCCATGAAACGGACCAACTTCAAAATGTCGCTCTCGCTGAAGGATTCCTTCTTGCTCTTGCCGCTGAGCTTCTTCAACCCGAGCCTCAGCTCCCTCATGGTGCAGTTTCCGTCGCTCTTGGCCGCTCCGGAGGAGTCCATCTTGTTGAACCATTTCTCAACCGTCATTTTCTTCTTGTCCAGCAAATTCTTGAGCTTGGTGAGAAGCTTCTTACCCTCCTGCATCAGGCCCTTCATCGCCTTAGCGCGCCTGGCCTTCCTGAAGGCGCCCTCGAGCTCCGTGATGGTGATGCTGCCGTCGCCGCTGGGGTCCAGGTACCTCACGAGGGTTTTGATTTCGTCGGAAGTGAAGCTATCGGGCTGCATTGCGACCGCCTTCTTGACGGCCTTGTCGGCGTGTGCGACCTTCTCGAGCACCTCTTGCTTGGCTTTCTCCTCGATTTCGAGTCTACCCACCGTCACCTCTGCTCGACGCATGGCTTGGGCGAGCTCGTCGGTCTCCATGTCCCCATCGTCGTCGGGGTCCAGGTAGCGAAGGGTGGCATTGATGTCGTCGATCTGAACACCGAATGATGACAGCCAATCTGCGATCTCCGGGTGCGACACTATGCCGTCTCCCGAGCGGTCGAGCTCAAGGAACAGATCGTCGAGCTTGCAACCGGACTTGCGAATCCTGGCAATCAAAATCTTCATGCAGCTGACGGCACCGGGCTCCATGGCCTCGGCCGCAGCGGATCGCTTGATCAGCCTGAAGGCCTCTTCGAGTTCTTCCGCGTCGATGCCGTCGGCGTTGGGGTCCATGAACTGGATGACCTTGTCAATGTCATCGTCTGTCAAGGTCGGACTGTCGTTCATCATTTTGATCTCCATCTTGGCCTCCATCTTCTTCCACTCGTCCTTGAGGAGGACGAGAATGTCGAGGGTGCGCTTCAGGGCCTGTTCTGCCACGTTCTTGGTCTCAGTGGCGCCCTTCACCATGGCCTCCGTGAAGGCCGTGAAGGCGATTCGATCATCCTCCGCGATGAGCTTCAGGTGGTTGAGGCACTGCTCGATTTCCTCATCCGTAATGACGAGCCTCTTGGCCCGCACACGGTGGCGGTGCTTCTTGTTCTTTTTGCGACCAGATTTTGTGGGGGCGGTTGTGGAGGACGCCAGGCTGACCTGCTCCACGTAATCGTTGTACATGGCGGGGGGGACAGTCATGGTCGACTCGAGCGCAGAAGCGAGCGACTTGGCGTCCCTGGGCTTCGTGAGCGTGTTGATGGGGTCCAGGATGAGGCCAAGGCGCTTGGCCCGGGGCGAAACGGGCGGTCCATTGTCGTTGCTGTTCCAGAGTTGCTTGACCGCTTTTCGGGTCAGGGCGATGCTGTCTGAGACGTAGATGCCGTTGGTTTTGTTCTGCTTCTGAGTGCGGCGGAACTGGCGAAGGGCCTCTTCGAGTTCCTTCACATCCACCGATCCGTCCCCAGAGTCGTCCAGGAACTCCACGAGCTTGTCCATCTTATCGTCCGCAATTGTGCACTTGATGTTTCTGAGGGCTTGCTGCAGCTCCTTCCCGTCAAGCGAACCGTCACCGCTCTTATCCACACCGTAGAAGAGATCGGACAGGCGAAGCTGATACTTTCTAATGAAGCCTTCGAGCTTTCCAAGGACGGTCGCAGCTCCCGAGAGCTCCGCCTCAGACATGCGCTTCTTCATGTCGTTCTCCTCCTTGGAAATACGGATGAAGTCCTCCATGTTGGTGCACTGCGAGAAAGGAAGCTGCCCCTTGACCTTAGGCCTGACCCTGATCTCCATGTTGGCAACGCCTCTGTCATCGAAACTGCGGAAGATGGAAATGTCGCTGACTTGGAGGAACGCCTCGGCCTTGCGGCGGACGGTGTTGTCCAGAGAGGTGGGGTCGCCGATGAACTGGAACTGCTTGGGCACGTACTGCGTGTAGTGGGTGGCCAGGAGGGTTCTAATTTTGCTGAGGGGCGACTTCTTCATTACAATCATCTTGCCGACTATTGACTTCGCCTTGTCGAGGAGAATGGTGAGGTTGACGGGGGCATCGTTCAGCGGGTCATCGAAATAGTCCGAGGACATGCTGTTCTGCGCGAGGCTGCGATAAAGGGGAGGGATGTGGGGGTGTGGGGGGTGAAGCGGTTAGTTATAATCACAACGACTGGGGGGGCTGAGTGACGAGGAAGCTTCTTACCTTCCATCCAGAGATAATCCAGCGTCAAAAGAGTCCATGAGGGAGGAGGTTCCCAAGAACGACTCCGAGCCAGCGGTAGAGAGAGTCGTCGGGGGAGGTCGGGAGGGAGGGGGAGCGGTCTGGACCGAAGGAAGGGTGGTTTCTCCGCTGAGGCTGATGGAAGTGGAGGGCTGAGTTGTTTGGAGGGGTGGTTGTAAGGTGCTTTGGGTTTTGCTGGCGGTTGGGCCATCTTCGTCGTCCTCGTCCTCGAGGGCCTCAAAGGCGAGCATCTGCTCGAGGAAGGATTGCTTGACGGAAGAGGTTGCGCTGTATAAGGGGTGAGGGGTGGGTGAGGGTGGGTGAGGGGGGTGAGGGGGGTGAGTTCGGCGGGTGAAGGAGTTAAGGAGCTAAGATGGAAATCTCACCTGTTGATCTCGTTGATTGTTGAGTCATCGTTCGAACTGGCGAAACTTTGATCGTCGTCGATGGAAACGCCATCGTAACCGGGACGGACCTTTAATGTGTCGGTGAAGCTCATTGAGGCGGAGAGCTGATCGAGAGCAGCTGGAGACATGATAGAAGACTGCAAATCAGCCATGTTCTGAGACTGCGTCTTCGCCACCTGCTTAGCACGAGCCTTGCGCTTCGCGAGCTTCTTCTTCTTCATTCGTCGAGACTTCGCCGTCTCCCACTTTCGCCCCACACTCTGCAGGTAGGGGGAGGCCTCCTCGGCTGAGAGCGCAGGAGCTTGTTTGTGCCTCTCTCCAATGTTAGGGAGCGTCAAGGACGTAATTAGGGATTCCATCGGGGCCAACGAGCCCTGCGAGGAGTCGCCATCCTTCATTTTGATGGCAAAAAAGGGGTTGAGGGATAGGTGAGAAGTGATGGAGGAGTTGGAGGAGGGGGCAGTTGTGCTGGTTACAGAGCGAGAGCAGAGAAGCAAAAATACCTTATTTGTTTAAGAGAATTGTTTCACGGATATTTTGTCACTTCGGCTCTTCTATTAAGAAACAGTTGCCGAATATCGATATTCCCCCGGACTTTTTGTCGGAAAGGATCAGAACATTTGTTTGAGATCTCTAGAACAGATCAAAGTTCTAACAACATGAATAGTTTGACAAACGACCCTGATATACGCGCGGAGAGCGAGGGGTTGGGTATTTAGGCGACGATGGCTTCACATACGAGCTTGATGGAGACGAGGACGTTGAGCTTAACGTGGTTGGAGGTCGATGCCTGACGTGATGGTCAAAGCCTTCACAAGGTTGCCGGAGGAGGAGAGGGGGCCATACGGTTAATTAATAAGAAGATTGAAATTGAGCTTTGTGCACTTCAAATGTATCAACAGTATTTACAACTTGCTAGAACCCCCGCTCAAAAACCTACCGTTTGCAATGACCTCCGAGACCAGCAACGGCCTGTTGAAGGTATCAAATCTCTCCAGCTTTCCGCCGAACTTTCCGCTGCTCGGGAATCTCACCGTGGGGGTGGGCAAGAATCTCACGTCTCCGCCGCAAACGTTGTCGAACTTCTCGTCCAGGGTGGTCCAACCCTCGGGGAAGTATTCTCCGCCGTCGCAGAATACGTCATCGACCACGCTCGTGACGGTTCTGGGGCCGACATCGACAACGAAGGAGACGGTCCTAAGGGCTCCGTCCCAGACCATGTTGGAAGTGTAGTGCCTGGCTTTCTTCTTCCCGTCCGTCAAGAACAGGCTGATGGAATGGGTTAGGGAAGAGAAGATTGTGCGAGAGGCGAGGAAGGACTTTTCTCACCTTAGCTGCATCCCGGCCTCGCCCCTGCCCTCGACTGAAATGACGAACCCCTTCGTGATGTAGTTGCCCCCGTCCTCTTCGTCCTCCGCCGCTGTCACAATTTCACGCGAGTCACAAATGACTTGCTTCGGCTTAATGTCGGACAGGTTGGCGCCGATCCTAAGGACGAAAGTCCACCCTCCTGCGCGGCCTGCGTTACTGGGCATCAATATACCGCGCTTGAGGCCCTTGGGCTTCCACCAACTATGGACCAGGCCGTCCTTAATTTCCATGGCGAGTTTGTGCTGCCTGCGCAAGAAATAGAGAGTCCTATCGTCTACAACATGAAAACGCAACGTCAGCTTGTTGCTCTCGACGAACCCCAGTTTCCCGTTCGGAAGCACGGAAAAGTCAGGGTAGCCAGGTCCGTCGACGATCGCCCAGTCCGCGTTCCAGTCGGGGCGATCGTCTAGCTGCTCTCCGTCCCACCAGAGCGCTGCGATGAGCGAAGTGAGCGTGAAGGTTGGGTTAGAACGGTGGCAGCAGTAACATTGCAGAAGGAAGTCGTGGAGACGGCGTGCACGGACGTCCTCACCTAGCTCAGGTTCAGTCCAGAGCATTTTGTTGGAGTGATCTTTAACGGGTCTGCCGACGATGTACCAGTAGTACCTGCGTCCTACGTAACCGTCCTTTTCAGTGTGCCCGTTATTGTAATAAATGAGCAATACGCTTCCGTCGTCAAACCTGTGAGGCGTCAAGCTGCGACGAGTTTGTAAGCAACGTGTTGAGAACAAAGTCGCAAGTGAGAACAAAGTGCCCGTGCCTCGCGCTTCACTCCTCGCCGGGAGTTTCTCACCTCCCCCTCGGATTCTTGATGCGGCGGACGCCGTCGTAAGTCATGGCAGTGATGGGGCCGAACGTTTCCCCTCCGTCGCTACTGAAGCAGTGGGCGATTATCCCGACTTCGGTCCTCCACAAAACCATGACCTGGTTAGGGTCGTCGTTATCGACCTGGAAAATATGCGGTTCTTCCCCCAGTTTGAGTCTACTATCCCACTGCAGTCCTTTCTGCTCCAATCGAAAGCAAGTTGTTAGAATATAGCTAGAGCGCGCAAGATTAAAAGGCTTTCCTTAACCTTTCGCTCCACCTCCTTACCTCCCCCCTCGGCAGCGTCTCCCACTCCGCATCTCCCGGGTCCTCCTTCTCCAAAAGGTCCCTACTCCTCATAATAAAAACCTCCGAATTTGGCGTCTCCCCCCCACCCTCAACAGTCTTCTGAAACGCGAAATAAGCGCAGCCGCCAATAACACTCGCCTTATCACAATGAAACGCCCCCATCGTCTCACCCTTCCAAGGGTTCTCCCTATCAATCTCAGTCCTCCTCACGGGTATATCATATCGATTTTTAGAATACGACCGGCTAACATCATCGTAAACTTTCAATCTAAACCCTGCTTCCAATTGCATGTCACCTCTTGGTAAATCCGTATGTTTCCCATTTATCGTCCCGTGCAACTGGTTGTTGTTGTAGCCGTATATGAGGTATACTCTTCCGTTTTTGGGGTTGGTAAATTGGTAGCCGTCGTGGCTTGGTTTGTCTAGATCCTTTTCGATAGGAGTTGGGTGAGACCATGACTGACCATTATTAGAACTCGTAGAGTGGTAGAGTCGAAGTCCTGGACCTCCTTCGTGGTTGTGGGAGTGGTGGTAGATTAGGGAGAGGGTTTTTGAGGGGGTTAGGGCGAGGGATTGACCGTCGTAGTAGCCGCCGACTGAGGAGATTGTCAGGCCGGCGTGGACGTTGCGGGGGTCGATGATTGATGTCATGGGGGGCGGAGGTGCGGACGACATTATTCAGCGTTTTTTGGGGGATTGGGAGATTGGAGGGAGTGGACACTGGAAATGTGCGGGTTTCAGGTTTGGATACGTCAAAGGAAGTCCCCCAGGGAAAAGTCAGTGAAAAAACTGCTGTGAAGTGAAGTCCCCCATCACATTGTTTCATCCTCTCTCTCTCCGCTTCCTCTCCCCTCCCACCCTTATAGAAAATTCGCAATGCCCTCAAAATCCCCCCAACCTTCCCCCCCCAACAACGACTCCGACCTCCCCTGGATGGGTAAATCCTCCTTCCGTATATCGTCGATCGCCGCCATCTTGGTCGGGCTGACACTTTCGCCTCTGTTTTTTATTCAAGACGGGGAGGTCCAAAGGT
This sequence comes from Triparma strigata, assembly GCA_030267945.1. Classification (NCBI taxonomy): domain Eukaryota; class Bolidophyceae; order Parmales; family Triparmaceae; genus Triparma; species Triparma strigata. The sequence continues at coordinate 22,335 of BRXY01000294.1, read as the reverse complement.
GGAAGGAAAATTTCGTCATGTTAGGAGGTCAGTTTATACATTGTCAAATACGTCTGATGGTTGTTGTTTGGGGACATATTTAAAGGGGGGAAGGTGTGAGAGGGGTGAAAAGGATGACAACAAATACGCTCACGCGCTACCCCCCCACACGTATATGGTATTCGAGAGATAATTGTCTTAAGCCGTTTCCGTGTATGTATTTGTATTTCACAATTATGTGTTTATATATATTCCTCTCTCGGCTTCTTCTTTAAAAAAACACCGTCGTCCTTGTTTTTGTCACGCGCTCCCAAATCTAACACACTCCCCCCCAGGCTGGCATTTCCGTATAGTAATCTTCCTCTTCATACTCGAACGTCTATCGACATTAATATCATCTCCTGAGATAACGAATAATTTAAGATTCATTATCATGTGTACGGGAGCGTGCGCGTTACCTGCTTTAGGTCTTAGTTACGTCTTTTAGAACAAATGTAAAAATGGGAGCTTTTTTTTTTTTGAACATTGTCAAAACTAAATATTAACGAAGCTTTTTTTAACACCCATCTTACTACGATTAAAGAATCTTTATCCCAGGTTTACCCCCTCCATCCCCATACCTCTCCCATTCCTCTTTAACGTCTCTAGGTGTATTATTGTGAACGATTGGAGCTGAAAATTTTGATGTTTGACCTTCGAAGATACGCATTAATTGGGCTTTTTGTTTCCATTGCATTAAGGTCTAGGTGGGGGGGGAGCGGGGGAAACGTTAGAGGGAGGGAGATTGAGGTGTTAGGGTTTATGAGGGTGAATGGGAGGGATGTTTATGTGTTTTTGGGGAAGGTGAAGAAAGATAAGGATTAGGAAGGGAAGAAAGTTCGAGTATTAATAAAAATAGAGAGGTATCGAACGCTTACGATATTCTAAGGGGGGACTTCACGTGTGTCTCCCCCCGTCTTTTCATACAGGAGGATATTCCCCTATTACATAACCACCCCCCAAAACTTACCTCTTCTAATTCCATGTAACCTTTAGCGACTAAAATGTCCTTAACCCTCTCATCTTTAACGTGGCTATTCTGCGTGAAGAGGTTCTTTATTTTTAAGGTAGCCTCGGGGAGAGGCATGTCGATGTCGTAGATTGAGAGGACTTTTGGAAGCTCGCGGAGCATGGAACGGTAGAGGGTTGGGACGGGGGAGGAGAGGGGAGAGGCACGGAGAGCGAGATTTAAGGCCATGGTAAGGGGACTGGGAGGGGGGTTAGAGGGGGTGTGGGGGGGAGGTTTTGTGAGGGTTTGAGAAGCGGTAGCGTGTGAGGTAGCGTGTTATGGAGAGACCAACAAGTTGGAGAGAGATGCTCAGAGAGAGAGATGTTTTATGGGGAAGGGCGGCTCGTTAAAGCTGCTTTTTATATTCTTGTGTTTTTCATATCTTATAAACGATATGAGACGATTTAAATAACGTTTACGGTTTAAGCAAGCATGTACAAGAGCTCTCGAAACGACTGTTTTAACGTTAACGTACTTATTAAAATAATGTTTTCCAAGGATTTTCACCTTTGCTTTTTCAGCTTCATTTGACGTTAATTGTCCTCATAAACGTTTACGCTCGGTTCTTTTGTAGTGAATAATCGACGATATTTTTGTTCGATAGTCATAAATTAGCGTTAATAGTCTTTATTTGATACTTTCAGAGAAACCTTCCACACAGTCGGTGTAGCTCTTTCATCAATATGTCGCACAATATGTATTTTATATCAACAATTAGACGCATACTACTACTTATAGTACTAATGTGTGTCCTATCTGCTACAGCATTTACATTTAAACCAAGTCTAGCGGTCAGGAATCCGGTCAGGAACCCGGTCAGGAACCCAGTCAGCCCCATGTACTCCTCGCCCTTCGATGACTTCGTAGATGACAATAATGAACAGGAGGAGGCCAAGACTTGGCTTGATAGTATGGACGCGCTTATCGATCCGACGACGCCTATGGAGGAGAGGCCGCTTCTGTTGCAGAGGTGAGGCAATGCGACAGGATGTGAGGCAATGCAAAACAGTGAAGCAAAACAGTGAAGCAAAACAGTGAAGCAATGCGAAGCACTTTAGAATGATAAGACACGACACTACACGACATGACATGACATGGCGCACACCATCTAACCCAAAAACAATCCTAAATACATACACGCACAGCATCCTCTCCTCCCCATCCTCCATCGCGTCCACCCTCCAGTCCTCCTTCACCCAAAAGTCCCTCTCCCCCCTCCTAACCCCCAAGGCCAAGGAGACCCTCTCGAACGTCCAGTCCATAAACGCCCAGCTAACCTCCGACATCCTCCCCACCCTAACCTCCGACCCCGCCTCCGTCATCTCCTCCTTCACCTCCACCGTCCTCCCCCTTTTAACCTCCGAGCTAATCTCTGCCTCCTCCAACCCAACCCAAACCCTCCAAACGATCCGCAAGATCCT
>BRXY01000294.1:6810-19855 GCA_030267945.1 Triparma strigata | reverse complement strand
CCCCCTCCCCTACACCACCCTCTCCACAACCCCCTCCTACCAAATCCGTCAATACCCTTCCTACTCCTGCCTCGCCCTCCCTCAAACCCCCCTCCCCGCTCCCATGAACTTCACCGACATCCCCAGTCTCACCCGCTGCTACACCCTCCTCCTAAAACAAGGTTTCTCCCCCACCTTCTCCTGCGACTACAACGAATTAATCTTATCATCCTTCGGTTCAATCCGTCTCCGTTTAATCGAATCTTCCGAACCTCTAACCGTCCCCGAAATAACAACCGTAGAAGTCAAACCATGTATCATGGCAGTAAAGCTTTTTAAGACATTACCGACTCAGAACGAAATAAATAAAATCGTTAAGAACGTTTTAAACGCGTTGGAAGTCGACGGTGTTGAGATTGATTATGAGCCGGGGGAGAGGTGAGTGTGAAGCTGTCGAATTTCGACGCTGAGAATTGCAACGTTTTACAGGAAGGATGCAGAGACATTAAGTTATCTACGATAAATTTTGCGGCTGTCAACGGTGTAAGAACACGTTCCCTTTTTCTAACGACTATAAACACGTTCCTCCTTATACGGCGTTCGCGTTATCACGTTCCAATCGAGCAGTATTGAGTATTTGGTTAAGAGGGTTGAAGGTGGTGGTGGTGAAGTTCAGGTTTTGATAGGTAAACCTTCCGAGGAATGAGGAATAACGTACGTAGTAAAAAGCGTGTTGAACGGTGTTTTTTTAGTGAAATAAAGTTCGTTCAATGTTATCAAAAACACAACAACCCTCCCTCTTCAACTTATTTTAGACTTTCCCTATCTTAATATTCATCAGAATCCCTTGTCCTCCTACACTCGAAATAAACACCTTTAACCTCTAAACCTGATTTATATATTAACAATTTACTTGTTAATTTAAAAAACATTCACAACAATTTATAACTTTATTTAATCTCACCTTCAGACTCGAGGAGATGAGTACACCATGCTTCCATACCTGAACGATGTTTTACTGGACCGTTATACTTGAAACGGAACGTACCGTCTTTTAACAAAAGGGTTAGATTTAGGATGTCTAACGAGATTAGACACGACGATTAAGGAGGTGTGTGTTTTGAAAGGGATGTTTTTATTATAATAATTTCTCACCGATTGAAGATAACGGTTCAACAGCGTTTCCTAGTATCTTTCTAGTCCCTTCCATTTTCATAAGTATCTCAGGATCGATATCGACTGTTCCGTATGTACCTGCTAATTGTCCTTTAAGGTTTTTAGTTTTTAAATTGTTGTAGGTGGAGGAGGTGGAAGAGGATAACCAAACGTTTGAGGAGAGACGGGCTTGACGACGGGCTTCGGTTAAGGCGGAGTCGGGGGAAGTTAAGGAGTCGGACCAGGAAAGGGAATCGGGGTTGAGGAATTTATTGTTCGTGAGAGGTTGTTTAGGAAAACCTGTCCAAGGTTTGTAGTCGATTACGTCGGGGGAAATTTCGTTTAAACCGATCTCGGGGGGAGCGTCGGAGGTTAACTCTTCACCGGAGGAGGAGAAGTCACCGAAGTCGAGGTCGCGGTCGGAATCTTCGCCGGACATTTTACGGCGGGATATGTCGACTATTGGACGGGGCTGGGGAGAAGGATGGGGGGTTAGGAGGAAGGGGGTTAGGATTGGGGGGAGTATGGGCGAGTATGGGCGAATATGGGCGACGTATGGGCGTTCATATGTGTCTGGTAATGTTTTTACCTCTTCTGGTTCACTATTTAATACTGTTTTTACAACCCTGTTGCTGCTAACGCGGTGTTTTAAAGACTGTTTGATAGGCGAGGGTCGGCTCATTATGAAACCGTTTGTCGACAATAGAGCTAGAGCGGCTGTGAGAGCTTTTAGACCGTAGGAGAACATTTTGATGGGAAGTGATGTCGACGACTTTGAGGAGACGGAGGCAAATGTGTGTTATTTGTGCACTCTACGTGGGAGCAACGATAATATTTAGATTTATAATAGAGATCTAACTACTGATAAAGGCCTGGCGGACGGACGGAGGCTTGTGGTGACTTTTAAGAAGGTGAATAAACTGATTTCACTTTCCAGCCCTATTGACAATTGAGTAGGTGCACTTTGAGAGAAATATCTATACACGAACGCTATTTCACGAACGGCTTCAGGTCCAAGCCTTAAATATCGACAGTCTGCTCTGTCTTTGCGCCAAAGAGAGACAAATCATCGATCTTGATCATCTATCGATGATTTCTCTTTTCCTGATCTTCCTCCTCATAACCTTCCCCTCCTCCTCCCCTTTCACCTTCCCGCCTCTTGCCTCCCCCCTAAAAACCTACCAACGCTACACCCAAAAAAACCAGCTCCTAACCCTCCTCAAACCCACAAACCGCGGCGTGATCCCACTGACCCCCTCCGACCAACTCCTCCTCGATACCCTCCTCACAACCCTCCCCCCTTTATCTCCAACTCTAAACCCCTCAACTTCCCCCCTCTTCCTCGGCAATTGGACTCTCCTCTACACAACCGAATCCGAGTTAAAATACGCTATCGATAAAGGACTATATAAAGCCGGCCCCTGTAAATCCGTAACTCAATCAATAACCTCCATATCTTTACAGAATTCCATCGAATTTGTAAACGGTAAATTAACAATATCCTCATCCCTCCTTCCTTTAAAAAATTCAAAAACCTTCGAATTTAAGTTTAATAAAGCGACGATTTATTGGTATAATTTTAAAATTAATGTACCGCCTATAGGGAAAGGTTCAGGGGATATTATGTATTTAGATAATGATTTGAGAATTCAGTATGATAGTAGAGGTGATTGGTTGATTTGTGTTAAATGAATATTGATTGAGTTTTTTTTTTTAATAACATTGTGGAGCCTTTTTTATTTTTACTGTTCGACGGTTGTTTTTTTCAGTTTTTAGGACAATATATTCAAGAACAAAGCGGACGTTATAATCCGACACGAGTTGCCTGTGATACCTGCACGAGAATGTCGTCGTCATTTTTTCACCGTATTTGGATCCGTGTACTCCTTTCCTTCTGCGATTTCAACGTCTTGCAGACGGCTGGTCTAATAACGTACTCGTACGGCGACGAATGTGAAGAGTACAACGAACGTTAAATATCATGACGCAATATTAATCCGTCGACGGAAATCGGTTACTTTTCGTGCCGTCAGAGTCTTTGAGAGCGTACACGACGACAAGCCTCGATTAAGAAAGTAGAGAAGAGGGTGAACTGAACGACCTTCCATTCTGCCCATGTTGAGCTTCACTACATCGCCCCAACTCAGAGTTCTATCCCTGGGCAGCAGGGGAGGGATGAGGTACGTCAAAACACCAACTTGAGGCTAAGAATGTTGATAACCCAAAAGGTGGGAAGAGAAGGATTGGAGCAGCGCTCAATGAAACCCCTGTGGTCGTTTGTTGGCGTCAGGAGTAGAGTCCATGATGCAGCGGAATGACTCGGTGCTGATGTAGAGTATAGGAACGAGGACGCCGGGGAGGGACTTGAATAGCGAAGTGATCGCGTCTCCGAGATTGCTATCAGAGAGATTCGAGCAGAGTTTTATTCCGCTGAGGAAGCATGGTGGACATATCAACGCCCAAAAACAAGCCACGATCAAACGAGTAGGTGACCCTAAGGCATATGCTTGGACGGCATAATAAGCTGGATTGGACAACGAACAGAGTATAATAAACAGCTTCTCTTTCTTGCTCACGAAGTTCCTCGGATTTCCTAATGCAGCCGCAACTGAGCAAACCCACCAAGCACCTGAAACATCTGAGAAGCAGCTACGAACCTCTTGTCCCCGTATTTTAGCGAAGCGAATAAATAACCATGAGGCACCAGCGCTCCCAGAACAAAAAACACTCCACCTCATGACGAACTTTCGAGTCTTAGCCTCCCCGAGCGAGACTTTACTTTTCTAGCTGGACGATCCTATGGTTCTGCGAGGCAATCTTCTCAGATCCTAAACGTATGCCCCTGCGATTCCAATAGGGAACGGTGCTCTTCCAAAATCTTTTGAACAGCGAGGAGCTGGTGTTCGACTTCAAATTTTTCAGGCATGTTAAGCTTCGCCTTGTCCAAACGAAAGACCAAAGTTTTTTTCCCTAAGATTTGCATTTCCCTCTCTCATTAGCAGCAAGCCGAAAGCACACTCCTTGCCAGTTGATCCCAAAGTGAAGGGCTTACACGTACAAACTCGCCGCAAACGTCTTCACTCGCCCTACAAAACCCGGCACAACACAAGCAAGCGCTACGTGCATCAACAAACACACATAACTGACGACTACAGCGAAACGACCCCAAGCCTCACCCCCCCCCTGCCCTCCCCACTCTCCCCTCCAATACATCACAAAACCAACCCCCCCCTTCCCCCCTCCCCCCTTCCCCGCCCTTCTCCGTTTTCCCATGGGGAACAAAGGCTCAGGCGGGGTTCAGCCCACCCTCGATCCTGCCTCTCGGGAGCCCCGCAGCCTCCCCGCCTCCTCCCTCCGTTCCTCCTCCCCCTCCGCTTCTGCATCCCCCCCGTTCGTGAAATCCTCGACGTGGAAGGACGGCGATCCTCCCCAAGCGGGGGAGGAAACTGAACATCTAGGTGTACCTAGAAGGATAAGCTTGCCTCCGAATGCAAAGGAGAGTATTGACAAAGAGAAGGGGAAGGTCAACGGGGAGATCGCGAACGGAAAGGAGGTGAGTAAGATGAGTGAATAGCTTGGGAAGTGCCAGTGCCCCCCCCCCCCCTCTAGCCCATTTCCCCGGAATCCTCCCTAACCGTTTCCCTCCTTCCCTCCTTCCCTCCTCCTCCCTCGCCTCCCCCTCCTCCCCCTTCACGTCGTTCCCCAGGACAAAATTTCCTCCGCAACTCGTCCAAAGTCAACCTACCCTAAATCCCCCCTTCGCTCCTCTCTGTCGATGCTGAGCCCTAAAAACTTGACATCCTCATTGCCTTCGAATCCCTTGGACGGACAGAGGAGGAAGGAGAGGAAAACGCCACCGACGGTAAGTAAAACCGAACGCCCTAACGAGAACGAGAGTGATAGATACAGCGCCGTTCTAACGCAATAGTACCCCCCCCCTCCCTCCCCACCCCCTTCACAACAGCAACTCATCAGCGCGGGTCTAAATCGGATGTTCTCCAGCCGCGGTGGTAAAATGGAGAAGGTGAGAGCCTTTCAAGAACGCCACTGTGTTCATCTAAAATAAACCTGCTGCTGCTCTATTCTGACTCCCACACCGCTCGCAGCAGAAGATGGGGATGTCGACGCGAGGCCTCCAAGTCGACCAGCAGGCTATCGACTTTAGGAAGAAGCATCTTAACCACGAGATGGAGGAGGTGAGAAAGATTTTGAGGACCGTACACACCCGAGACTTCCCTTCGTAATTCTGACTCATTTGCACAGAAGCAGAAGACCGTGGACGAGGAGACGAAGCTCATGTTCAAGAAGGCGTACGAGAGGCTCTGCCAAGGGGGAGACCTTTCGAAGGAGAATCTTAGGAAGCTCTTTGGGAACCTCGAGGAGCAGGCTTTTGAGGACGTTTACTGTCTATTCGATTGGGACAATGACGGTTCCGTCGACGTTCAGGAGTTCGTGCTCACGATGAGCCTTTTGGCGACCCCCGCTACGAGTTTAGACGCAGAGCAGGTGAGGCCGCTCGTAGGTGCCCACTGATCAACTGGCAAATTAACTAACCCCCCCCCCCCCCACCCTCCTCCCTCCAGGACTTGATCTTCGCCATCTTTGATGTAGATGGCAGCGGGACGATAGATAGAGAAGAATTCGGCAAGATGATGAGGGCGACTCTGAGGTGTAAGATGACCCACCTCGACTTTTGCATGAAGACCGAGGACAGGAAAGAGACCTTCAGACGACACTTGGAGGGCGAGTACAGCACGGAGACCCTGGACTTCTACAATTCAGTCCAGGAATTCAGGGATCTTTACGACTCCCTTTTCGAGGATGAGCAAGAAGAGGCCGCCGACGACATAAACGAATTGGGCATGTTGATATATCAAGACTTTCTCGTGGAAGGTGCCAAGAAGGAAGTGAACATCCCGGGCAAACTTCGAAAGAGCATCGAGGCTACCATGAAGGGTATCAGCACGGAAGAGAAGCAGCTCATCCCCGCCGACATATTCAACAAGGCGCAACATGAGGTATACCAGCTCATGAACCGCGACACCTTCGAGCGTTTCAAAAACAACGATGCTCTGATGGACAACATGCTTACCCAGCTCTACAACGAAGTCGACGTCGAGCACAACGGGTCGATTACGGTTGCGGAGTACAAGGTGTGGGCTAACAAAAACCCTGAGCTCACCAACTTCTTGAAGGTAAGAAAGTACGAGCCAGCTCGTTCTCAGATAAATTGCTACTGTCACCGCCGATTTATTCTAACTCGTCGCTTCGCTTCTCGCTCCTCGCTTCGCTCCTCGCTTCGCTCCTCGCTCCTCGCTCCTCGCTCCTCGCTCCTTGCTTAGGATTTGCACGAGACGACCTTCTCGGGCGTAAGCAAAGCTGCAGGCCTCGAGAAGAGGAAGCAGAGGAGAATATCGGAAGCCCGGATAAACCGAGATTCTTACGGCGTCTCATCGCTCATGGCCGATCAGGAAGGCTTCGTTCCACCTGATAGTGGCAGAGGCAGCGTTGGCAGCCGTGACAATGATTTGGTGAGCGGAGGAGAAGTGGAGGGAACTGTTTCGCGGAGAGGCAGCGAGCAGAAGCTGAATTTTAGCGCCAACGGGCGAAGGTTGTCCGGGGCGTCGGAGACGACGGGCGTTGACGACAACGCCAAAAGCGAGACGCCAAATGAAGAATAAAATAATTATCGACGACACATAGATCAGCGTTGATAATCACCAGAAATGCCAATTTTTACAACAAAAGTATTATATACTATATATATTTTACACGCTGCCGTTGATCATCTCGATGGACATGCCCAGGTTCCTAGCCTGATCATCAACAGCCCGGTTGACCCGCTTCAGGACGAAGTCATCAGGCTGCTCGCCCATTTTAGGAAGCCAGGGGAACTTGGTGACGTGGCCGGCGTCTAGGATGCTCCTGTATCCTCCTATCGGCCTTTCGATTCTCCGCACCGCCCCCTTGCTCGCCAGGAAGGCAGCACACTTGACCGAGTTGCTACTTATCGCAACTTCCAACGGCGTCACAAAGTTCATCGTCTCGTCGTTCATGTCAATTCCTGCCGTAGGCTCAAGACCTATATTCATCAAAACGGTGACGCAGTCAATGAAGTCAAACCTGCACGCAACGTGGAGCGGCGTGAGCCCGGTTGCGTTCTTGTGCGACACGGGGCAGCCCTGCATGTACAGCTCTTCTATGCACCAGGCCAGTCCCCAGCTAGCCGCCGCTGCGACTCTCTGCGACGAGCGTGAAGATTGGGTTAGATACTGTCGTTGCTGCTACTTTGGCTTCGTCCTCGCAGCTCCTCACCTCCTGCCTCGGCATATTGTTCAGCTTCTTCATCATTCTCTCGGCATCGTAGCGCGGCCTGCTAGTGGGCAGAGGGTGCGCGTACACGGGCTTGAACTTTGTGAAATGGTTCCCGTACACGTTCGCCTCGTTGTTTGACCGGAGGGCCGCAGCGTCCAGGTCCTCACTCAGGTACTTCACGGGTTCGTCACGGGCGGCGGCGTTCAAGATGTTGAGGGCATGGTTGGCACTCCGAGGGATGACCTTCTCGACCTCGCGCATATTGGACATGTGCTTGCCGCGCTTCTTGAAGCGGATTTCCATGCCTTTGATCATTCTCTCGTACTGCTGCTTGGGGTCATTGAAGATAGCGTCGTTCGTTTTGGAAGTCACATAGCGAGAAACCGTGACCATTGGCGTTTTCGGCTTTTCGGTTGTGGCAGCAGCGATCCCAGCGCCCTTGAATTTGGTGGCGTCAAAGTGCTGCGACGAGCGAAGCGAGTCGCATTAAGATTTGCGTCAACGAGTTGGAGTTAGAATTGAGTGGGGATGATAGTGCGAAACAGCTACAGGCAGATACTGCTGCGTCGTACCTTGCCCTTGAAGGCCGCAACCGAGGAGTCGCTTATTTTTGAACCCCGCTTGGCAATCGGAGACGTCGGGAGGCTAGTTTTCTTGGGCACGAGCGTGGCCAACGCCGAAGGCGCAGCGCCAAACGGATTCTTAACAGGCGCAGGTGGAGAGGAGGGCTTGGCTCCGAGCAGTCCAGCAAGGCCTCCGGCCACCTTTGGCGCAGGCGGCGAGGAAGGCTTGGCGCCAAGCAATCCCGCGAAACCCCCAGTCTTCTTCTTGCCTCCTCCGAACAAACCCGCAAGTCCTCCCCCGCCCATGGTCAGCGCAGCAGGGGGAGGATCGACCACACCGTCGACGTAGAAGTTTGCCTTCCTCGTCTCCAAGTCCATGCTCATCTTCTCCTGTACTAGCCTGGCCTGGACCTCTTGCAGCACATCTCCGTGGATTTCAATGACCTTGTCCAATTCGCTCCTCGCCAAGATGACAGGCCTCATGCCCTGGTGGTTGCTCTCAAAGTATTCGCCCTCTCGCAGTGAGCTCAATTCATTGACCCTCTTTTCGGCCTGCTCCATCATCTCGTCGATGGTCAAGTCTCTGTCCGGGTTTTTCTGCTTCTCGTAGAGCTTTCTTCGGGCCTCTTCCGCCCTCCTGGCCTTTTCTTCAGGGCTCAGTTCGGGCGCCCAGTGGAAGCTCAGCAGCAGCTCCCCCGTCGGTTCGGGGCAGCCCTTGCAGCCCATGATGTTGAACCATTTTTCGACCTTGTCCTCTTCGTCCTTATAGTCGTTCAAGTTGACCTTGACAATGCCCATGGGGTCGTCGCCGCTCATATCGTCGTGGTCGAATACCCCGAAGATGATTACTGGAAGGTTCTGCGGCGTCAGGGCCGCCTTGAGCCTGTGGTTCCAGACCGGGTTCAAGTTCTTCTTCACTATTTTCGTCTTGTCGTACGTTTCGAGCTTGGACTTGTTCTTGCCCTTGGAGAGGATTGCCCAACCCTTGCCCTTCTTGTACCCTTGCAGTTTCACAAAGGGGTCCGACGAAGCGACCGAGAAGACGGACTTGTCCATGGGCAGTAGATTTTTGGCCTCCTTCACCGTGGCGATGAGCATTCCGCCGTAGAATTCTTCTTCACGCGGCGTGGAGACTGAGACGATCGAAGCAAGGTTTTTTTGAGGAGCGAAGCGACGAGTTAGAATAATATAAGCAGGGCAGAAGTCCCGGAGCGGCGAAAGCTCTGTACAGACGAAAGACGGATGTCGATATCTGGTAAACGCGCCTTCGCAGCTTCTCACCTCTTTCAAAATTCAGCATGATTTTCACTCGGCCTTGTCCCTCTATGCACCCGTTGGTGGGCTGCACATTGACCCACACTTCCTCTCCGAAGGAGTCAAAGTCGTAAAGGTTGATCACGCACTTCCCTATTATGTCGTCGCCGGACGCAGCGTCCCAGTCATACACCTTCAGGTGCAAGTAAGGGTAGTGATTCTCGGAAAGTATGAACTTGAAAGTTTGCTCATAGTACGGGTTCAGAGTTTTCTTGACCGTCTTCGTTTTCGCCACCACATTGTCCTTGAACCGTTCTCCCTCGGGGCAGCACACGGAAATGTACGGGTCGGACGAAGTTGCAGCCTTGGCAAACATAGATTTGTCCATCGCCACAAGGTTTGAAGCTTGGATGATCTTTAGTTCGCAGTTACCGCCGAAGAAACCCTTCTTGGTATTGAAGAGGGGGTAGAAGATCAAACTTAGGGTCAGCGTGCCCGTGGCATTCACACAGCCGGCAACGGGCAGGATGTCGTAAGATTTGACAACGTAGGGAATGTCCTCCTTGTCGTACTTGACTGGCTTGTCGTCCCTCGTCACTATGAGGTCAAAGACGTTCAGGACCACGTGTCCTAGCGGGTCGTCACTCGACATTCGATCGTTGTCCCACACGGAGAACTCTATTTGGGGGCTGTGGAAAGGCGAGAGGTCCTGGCAGAACGGCTCCTCGTACTTGGGACTCAAGTTCCCACTCTTGTGGGCAGTCTTGTGGACGTCCACGTGTTTATGCTTCCCGTCGGTGGATATGAAGTCGGTCATCACCTTCACATAAGGGTCCGAGGAAGCCTTGCTCAGAATGCTGCTGTCGACGGCGAGCAAGTTGTCCGCCCGGTTGATGATACCGAGCAGGAGGCCCCCGGAGAAGGGCTTGTTCAAGTGCGGATCGGGGAGGTTGGGCTGGAACGTGAGGTTGCAAGTAATTGTTCCAGTTGGATCTTCGCAGCCCTCCATCGGCTCAATCGAGAAGGTCAGGGAGTCAGAGTAATCATGCCTCTTCAAGAATTTCTCAAGGGGCAGCATAGCGCAGCCCATCGGGTCGTCTCCGGACATCATGTCGTGGTCGTATATTTGAAGCTGGAGGACGGAGGACGAGGTCTTCGGCATCAAGAACGTGTGCTTCGAATTGAAGTGAGGATTACGGTTCTTCTTCAAGATTCGGGTTTTCTCCACGGCAGTTTTTTTCCCGGTGCTTAAATCTCTACAGAATATCTTGACATAAGGGTCGCTGCTTCCCTGCGACAACGATGAGCGAGGAGCGAAGCGACGAGTCAGAATGAATTTGTGTTGTGATGGTGGCCAATTCTGAAAGCATCCTTCCTTTACTAACTCTAACCCCCCCCTCTCTTCGCTCCACATACAGTCTCACCTTCTTCGAAAACATGCTGCTATCCATGGCCTTCAAACCCTTGCACTCAACTATGTGAAGCTCCACCTTGCCACCCAGAAAGTCTGTTAGGGGGTAAGGGGGTTAGGGGGTGAGGGGGGTTGGATCGCGAGCGGGATTCACCAATTCACTCACCGGGCATCTCCTTCGACTTAGTAAAGGACGAAGGGGCTGCCTTCAAGGTATAAGAAATGGATATTTCCAAGCTTCCAGTGGCATTCCGGCAGCCCGAGGAGGGAGCAACACTATGCCACTTTTCGTGGATCTTGTCCGGGGCCAGCTTGAGCAGGTCAATTATTATTACTCCCATCTCATCATTCGCCGACCCAATGTCATAGTCGAACAGACGGAAGGTCAGCTTAGGAGTGTGATTGGGCGTGAGCTGGATCGTGAAGGACTCGTCCCACATAGGAGAGAGAGTTCTTTGTGTGTGCGTGTTAGGGGTTTTTAGGAATGTTGGGGTTTTGGGAGGGGGGAGGGGGGGGGGACTCACTTCTTCTTGGTTGTTGTCTTGGCAAGCTCATCGTCTTTCTTCTTATTCTTGTTCTCGTACGGGGCAGTGACCTTCACGTACGGGTCAGAGCGCCCCTTCTTGCTGAAAAAGGAGGAGTCCATCGCAATCAGGCCGGCAGCCTTTGTTGTCATTTGAGGGGGTGATTTTGAAGGGTGAGAAGGGCGCCGATCGGTGGGAGAGATGAATACGGGTATGGCGAGGGGGAGAGTAGGCAGTAGGCAGATCAGGGTATTTACTGTGGGAATGGACTCACCTCCTTTATTGTCAGGTTGACGGTGCCACCATAGAACGTAGGACCGCTCGCTTTCGCATCCGGGTCTACTTTGGGCTTGGGCTCGAACTTTACTTTAGGCATTCTATCTTCTATTTGCCAGCAGGGACAGTTAGCCCTGCTCGACAAGCTCAAAAGTTATGTATACGTATTTTAATGGGCGAGGATTTAGCGGAGGGAGATGTGAGATACGGGAATAAGATAGGTGAGAAGGGATGTTTTTGCGCAGAACGTAAAGGTTTTTTCCAGGATTTGCAGAAAATCACTGCACCCTCTGGCTCTGGCACTTGCGTTTGGAGCAGCAAGATGTGTGCGTCGCTGGAAGAAAAACCAATAAGCCTAGAAATAACCCAAATTAAGCGCGATGCCGTTCTCCGACTCGGAGTACAGCGACAGCACGGACTCCACCATGTACTCGGGTGGCAGTTCGGACCTGGACGAGACGAGCCATCATGGACAGAGGCACGCAAAAGGTTCGCCTACCATCGGAAGAGAATTTACCTCTCATGGGATGAATCGGGGGGATGACCTAGACAGCAGCTATTCAAAAAACTCATATTCCTCGAAAAAGTGGAATAGAATTCAGTCATTTCCTGAGCCGACTTACAACGTCGTGCTGGCCAGCAATATCAAGGTGAGGTGGCCGGCGGGGGAGGGGGGGAGGTTACGCCCGGGTGGTGAGGTGCTGAGGGAGGTGAACAGCGTTTTGTAAGGGTCTGGGGTATCGAAGCGACTGCCGATCGAATCGAGGACTGAGAAGGAAGCGAAGCGACGAAGGACCGAGAACATTTAGGGAGAGGGGAGGGGGAGGGAACAGGAGCAGAAGAAGAGCTGAAGAGCGGAACTGGAGCGAAGAAAAGGGCCCACACTAACGCATAAGCTGCTCGCCCGTCTTTTCGTCGCCCGCTTCACGCCCGCTTCAGTTTCTCGGAATCAACCTGGACATGAATCGAGTTTTCGGGAAGAAAGTCATTGAGGTGAAGGGGGCAGCTTTGAAGGCGGGGGTGCAGGAGGGAGACCTTCTCATGGAGGTGAACGGGCACGTAATCAAGGGCGACATCGACATAAAGAGCCTGTTCAACACGGAGGTCGACAGCTTCAACTCGTTCCGTTTCATTCGCACGGCCGTCTTGAAGACCATGAAGACGTCGAGGTTGAGGAAGGTCTTTCCCGTGGCCACTGAGGAGGAGCTGACGGTCCTGATAAACGAAGTGGAGGAGAGGGACATGTTGAAGAAGAGCGGGCATGGTGGAGCGGGAGATGGGGGTAGGGGAGGGGGCAGGGCAGGGGGCAGGGCAGGGGGTGGGAGTGTAGGGCAGCAGAGGGGCGTCGGGCTCATCGTCGAGATCGAGCCAGATGACTCCGTAGACAGTGCGGCTGGATATTTTTCCACCTTGCTCGACCAGAATGGGGACGAAATTACGGGGGACACAAAGAAGTACGCGACCTGGGGCGGTGGGGGGGCAGGGAGAGTCGGAAGAACCTTTTACAACGTGCACTGATGTGTGTGGTGGGGGTTGGGGAGGAGGGGGGGGGGGGGGGGGGAAATGAG
>BRXY01000293.1:0-84820 GCA_030267945.1 Triparma strigata | reverse complement strand
TAACCATAACCATAACCATAACCATAACCATAACCATAACCATAACCATAACCATAACCCGAGCTGAAGCGCAAGACCAGTGAAGTTCAGGCTCTCAACCAACTTGTCAAGGCGCAAGCCGAGGAGATAAAGTCCTTAAAATCAAACCCGGAACAGATTAAAAGCACGAACTCAACGAAGGATGAAGACACATTGGACAAATACGCCGACGAAGATGGAAAGGTTTTTTTCTACAATAAGAAAACCAAAGAGTCTACGTACGAAAAACCCGCGAACCTGTAAAATAAACAAACCCTTGAGTGTTTAAAGAGAGAACAACATAATTTAGCTCCAAAAACATTAGTTGGCATGACATTATTTGTACAAAGCTACAACATTTAATTAACAATAACAAATACGACACACGCAAACCCTAACACTCCTCCCTATTACTATGATGAGGTGTCCTCCCAATCCATCTTGGCTCCGCCAAGGGCAGCAAGCTGATCCTTGAGCTTTGCCTTGACGCTCTCTTGCCTGGCCAAGATGGCATTGGCCTCGTTGAGCTTCATGTCTGCGCTCATGGCGTCCTGGTTCCTCTTGGCGATGATGTCCAGGTAATCCTGCTTTGTATGAATAATGGTGTGCAAATTCCTATCATACTTGCAGTGGAGGCATCTCCTCTCGTTGAAGGGCTGGGGGGTGAAGGCGGGACAGTTGTAAGGCGTGAGCTTCTTTATATTTGCCTGTCGCTCTTCCTCTGCGTCCTCATCCAGGTACATCCAGTAGTGCAGCCTCCTGTCCTTCTTCTTCTTCTCCTCGAGCCTGCGGTGAGTGTGGCGAGTTGCAAGAAAATTGGTGTTAGGGTTAGACCATCCAAAAAGATCCCGGGTAAAGGCGCTCCTCTTTGTAGCGAGTTGCACTCGACCAGCTGGTTCGCTTCGCTCGTTGAATTTGACCAGCAAAGCACTTCGCTCGTCGCACTCGTCCAGCTGGTTCGCTTCGCTCTCCTTGGTTCTCGCTTCTCGCTACTCGCTAACCCCCGGTCGGACGCTTCGCTCCCTCCACACTCGCTGCCTCTCACCTGTGCTTCTGCGCCCTCATCTGCTCTCCACTGACGTGCTTTTTCAGCGCGTCCAGCATCACTTCTACAGTAGTTTCGATCAAGATGTCGTGGTCGTGGTGAATGCCGCCACCGTCCTCGTCAGACTTGCGGAGAATCTCCTCCGTCCTGCCCTCCGGGTTATGAACGTGTTCCTTGGTCAGGATGGACATCAGAATACGCCTCAGGTCGTGGATGGCGACGTGCCCGTTTCCAAAGGCGTCGGCAGCTGCGAAAGTTGCAAAGGAAGGGGCGTTCGTGGTGTTAGAAACGTAAAAGGAGGCGCGCAGCATTCTCCAATTTTTGCGGAAGTATCGGCGATGTAATGCACGTCGACATCCAGTACACAAGCCTTCTCAGCTTGTCAGCGCTTCGCTCCTCGCAACGCCTCACCTACTAATCTATCGTGAATGTTGCCTCGCCACTGTGCGACCTTGGTCTTGTTGAGGGCCTCATCCTCGTGGGCCTTCTCCCTCATGTACTTCTCCTCCATGTATCCTTTGTAGATGGAGGGCCTTGATGGCAGCCCCCACTCGTCCTTGGCGTTGTGCTTCGTGATTTTATCGATCTTCTCCTCCATGATATCGCTGTGCTCTCTCGGAGGAGGCTCGTGCTGTGTGAGGCTCAGGAAATTCATACCCTGGCGAACCTGTGAAAAGCGTAGCGTAGCAAGGGGCAAAAAGATTGGCGTTCAAATATTAGAGTTGAACGCATATTCCCGACTCATCGCTTCGCTCCTCCATATCGCTCACCTTCAAGAACTTATTCCGAATGTTCGCGTGCGAGCTCCTGCGAACCATGAGTTAGATAGATATTGCAGCCGACACCTCGTCGCTTCGTTCCTCGCAGCCTCTTCGCTTCTCACCTCCGGCTCTCCTCCTTCTTCTCATCTTCGATCGCCTTGTAGAAATTGTCCATCTCGGCCTTGCTGTGGAAGAACTCCTTCCCGTCCACCGTGTACTTCTTCGAGAACGAGATCTCGTTCATTTTTGTCAAATGCGTCTTGAGCTGCTGCTCCTCATACTGCAGCTGCCGCCTGTAGGCAGCCGCGAGTCCCACTATCTTCTTCCTCGCCTTGCTGTGCACGAAGAGCGGGTATCCTATGATGTGTTCCTCCTTCACGAAGGAGAAGGCGCCTCGTTCTCCGAAGCCGATCTTCTTCAGCCCGTCTGCGTATTCCTCGCACCCAATCAGTTCGAGCTGCGACGAGGGAAGCGCGGCGCATGGAAGGTTTTGTTGTTGGCGTTAGAGATGGCGTTGGAGTTGGAAGCGGCGACATTTCATTTCGTTTCAAAATATCGGTGCTGGGCGTCGAGATCCCGTAAACGTGTAGCGCGATCGGCGCGTGCCTTCACGATCCCCTACGCGCTCCCTCGGTACTCGCTTCGCTCGGCTCAGACGTTTTCTCACCTCTTTCTTTATGTCAAACCTGTCCTTTCTCGGGTTCATGGCCGGGTCCTCCGCAGCGATCTGCTCGTCGATGACGGTTTGCTCGACACCCAGCAAAATCGACTTCATGCACTCCTTCACCTCCCACCTCACGCGCTCCTCCTCCTCCCTGATCTTTCGCTCGTCGTCGGTCTCTTCCTCCATCTCAAGATCGTCGTCTGGCACTACCTTGGCCCCGGCCCCTAGCCCGCCCAGTCGGCTCTCCTTGCTCTTCATGGCCGTGTACTTGTCCATGGAAAACCCGACGTTGATCATCCAGATGTGGAAGACCATGTCGCTTCCGTCCTTCGGATCCTGCAAGAAGCACTCCTCCGGTATTATCTCGTCGTCCTTCAGAATCTTTCCGCAGTACACCAGCCGCTGGTTGTCCGACCTGACCCCGACGAAGGCTTGGAGCTTCTTCTTCAGAATTATCACCTCGCAGGGCCAGATGCAATTGAGATGGACTTTCTCTCCGTCCTTGTCGCTATTCCTGACGCACACCTCCCGCAGCCTAGCCTTTATTCTCCGCCGCAGCCCGACCGCTCGGAGGCTGAAGTCTATGCATGCGCCCGTCGCCTTTATCGGCAGCATGGCGAGGGTTATCGCAACCTGGCTCGGCCCGTGGGTGAGAAAAGAAATGGAAATGAATTACAACAAGCAAACATAATTAACCCTCACCTTCGCCCCCATCTTGCGCTTCGTCCCCTTGATGTGCCCGCCGGTGCCGTCCGCGCCTCCTAAAAAGGCCTGGTTGGCAGCCAGCATCTTGTCCTCAATCTCATCATTTTTCTTCTTTTTGGCCAGGTAGAAGCTCGCCTTGCTCTTCGGTTTCGGAAAATTCGGATCCTGTAGCGATTCGTAAGTGAGTCGTCAAACGATTGGGGGTTAGAAAAGAATACCAGTACCACGCCCCATACAACACAAAAGCACACAAACCCCTCACCTCCTCCTCCTGTTTGGCTGCCGCTGCTGCGCCACCGATTCCTGGCAGCGCTAACCCCTTGGGAACCTTCTTATTGTCCTTTCCGAAAAATCCCATGCCCTACCCACCGATTCACCCAGCGGCCCGACCACGAACAACAGTATTAATTAAACTTCCAAAACACGCTGTCTCTATTAACAGCCCTGATGAGCACAGAAGGTGGCAGTTCTCTTCCAAAATACGCCAACAAGAGTCCCCCGCAAACAACTGCCTTCCCAACTGCGAGACTTAGCCCTGCAATCGTTCTCGGAGTCAAAATGCGTGGGTGTGTCTGCCTCTTTGCTAAACGTTCTTGAGTCTGAGCAAAATAAAAGCAACAATTATCTGAGATGAAACTTTTTCTCCTCTCCGCGCTGGGCCTCACCGTTCAAGGGTGCACCAACATCCTGGTGAGTCTATCTCCCCGCTGTCCTCCCCGAACTCTCCTCCCTGCCCCAACCCCTTCCCCTGCCGCCTTTTCCCTCCTCTCTTTCTCGTACGAACGATCACCTAACCCTCCCAACCCCAACCCCAGGTCACCCCGGAGGCGTCCACCTCGAACGAGGCCATGATCGCTTACAATGCGGACTCAGCTTCCCTGTACGGCTCCCTGTACCATTACCCTCGCACTGAGGGCGGTGGTTCTCGCGACATTTATGATTGGGACAGCGGCTCCTTCCTCGGCTCAATCCCTGAGGCGGAGAAGACTCACAACGTTGTTGGAAACTGTAACGAGGTCGGTCTGTGCATCGGAGAGACCACCTTCGGCGGGCTCGAGGGCCTCTGTGCCACCTTCCCCGGCTCCAAGGTTGACTATGGGTCCCTCATTTGGCTCACCCTGCAGCGTGCGAGCAACGCCAGGGAGGCGATCAAGGTTATGGACAATCTCATGCAAACTTACGGCTACGCCTCCGAGGGCGAGAGCTTCTCCATTACCGATGCCAAGGAGGTGTGGATCAACGAGGTGATTGGCAAGGGCACCTACGAGAAGGGTTCGGTCTGGGTTGCCAAAAAAATTCCCGCTGGATACGTCTCAAGCCACGCCAACCAGGCCCGCATCACCACCTTTGAGTGGGACGACGAGAACAAGGCCATGTACGCGCACGACGTCATGTCCTTCGCCCAGAAGATTGGCCTCGTCACCAGCGCCGACGCCGACCGCTCCACCTTCAGCTTCTCGGACACTTACGACCCTGTCACGTTTGAGGGCGCTAGGTTCTGCGAAGGCCGCGTCTGGTCCTTCTTCTCCTCCGTCATGGGCCCCGACTTCGAGAAGGAGTACGTCGACTATGCTAGCGGCTTCAACCTGACCAACAGGATGCCCCTGTTCGTCAAGCCCGCCGACAAGATTTCCCTCACGGACGTCTTCTCCCACATGAGGAACCACTTCGAGGACTCCGAGCTGGCCTTTGACGCCGATGTCGGCGCCGGAGGCTTCGGAGCCCCCTACCGCTGGCGTCCCTTGACGTGGGAGTACGGCGACGACACCTACGTCAACGAGAGGGCCATCGGCACCCAGCAGACCGGCTGGAACTTTGTCGCTAGCGTGCGTCCCTCCATGCCCACCCCCCTCCAGGCTGTGATCTGGTTCGGGGCCGATGACTCCGCCACCACCGTCCGCGTCCCTTTTTATGCCTCGTCGACGGAATTGCCGCTTAGCTTCGTCGGCAAGGGTCCTCAGGACGGCGTCGTCCCTCCCATGATGACCTTTGACACCAATAGCGCCTTCTACGTCACCAATTTGGTCAGTAACTGGGCCTATTCTCGCTGGTCGGACATCTACCCTGTCGTCCTGGCGAGGATCGAAAAGTACGAGGCTTCCTTCATCGCCCAGCTGCACGAGGTGGACCAGAAGGTCCTCGCTCTCTTCAACAACGGCCAGGAGGTGGAGGCCGTGAATGTCATGAACACCTTCGCCCAGAAGCTCGGCAACGGCTTCACCGAGCAGTGGTTCGGGTTCTTTGGAGAGCTGTTCGTTCGCTTCCGTGATGGATACGACATCACTGCCAACTCCGAAGACCCCGAGTGCGGTTGCACCGTCGGCGGTCAAGGCTACAACGATGCTACCTACAAGCGCATCGCCGAGGAGACCGGCGAGCAGTACAAGGAGCCCGCTGACTCGCTCAAAGTCCGCTCCTTCCAACCCAAGAACAAGCTCAAGGTCCGCGGAGTGTAAGTGTCAGGAGTGGACAAAAGATGCACGCGAAAACGCTCTCTCTGCAGAGGTTGCTATGAAAATGATAATTCAGAAAAAATCGCAACGCAGGAGCTTTTTTTATCAAAAAAATAACCTAAGCATTATTTATTTACCCGTGGGTTTGGGTGAAGGAGAACGGCTGCAAGCTGCGGTCGAACTTGGAAACGTTCGTGATTAGCAAGTTCCCCTTCTTGGTGAAGCTCTTCGGCCTCCTCGTGTGCTGCAGCACGCGGTATCGGCCTTGGACGTCCTCCTTGACTCCAAACTTCTTGCGCAGAGATTCCGTCCTTTCCTTTATTCTCCTGCGCTCCTTGACCTTCCTGTCCCACATGTCGTCCGTGTCGTCCTCGGTCTTTCCCTCCTCTTCGTCGTCACTGAGGCCCTCGTCGTCCTCTTGGACGCCCTTCAGTTCTATCTGCTCCTTGATGACGTAGGTGTCCCCTCGCATGGACGTCCTTGGCCCCAGCTTGCGGTTGAATTTGTGTTCCATCTCGTGACTAGCGATGTGCTCTAGCTTTTGCGCCCACTTGGTCAGTATCTTTATCTTGGCGGTGTTGGCCACTCGCATCGCCGGGTCGCTGTCGCCCATCAGGGCGACGCGGTGGTTGAGGGTCTTGGCCTCGGAGTACAGCTGCTTCGCCTTCTCCTTGGCCTCTGCGTGGGTGGTGTTGCGCCAAGTCATGGGAGGGACCTCTCCGGCCCCGTCGACCACGGCCGTGAGGAACTCCTTCATTTTCACCTTCCCGTCCTTCTCCCTCGGAAGCTGCGACGAGCGAAGCGAAGCGAAACGGAATGGAATGGAATGTTTACGATGTTAGAAATGGCGTGGAAGTTGGCAGCAGCTACGTAAAGTGCGGAAGCATCGGCGATGAGCGCCAAGATCTCGTCAACACGCCTTCTCACCTCCTCCAGGAACCTCGATATCGGGTCGACCTTCTCCTCCTCCTGGGTGTCGTTCTCAGGATCTACGTCGTCGAACTCGGCCAGGGCCAGCTTCGCCTGCCTTTCCTCCTCGATGAAGGCGTCGATGTCGTGCGTCGTCGCGATTCGGCCGCAGAGGATCATCATTTCCAGCGCCTCCCTCAGCCCCTCGATCCCGCAGTTGCCCAACTTTTTGTCGTACTCGGCCGTGTCCGTGACCATGGCCCTGAGCTCTGTCATCTCCCAGGCGTCGAGTTTCTCCCTAGGCACCTCGAAGTCCTTCTCGCTCTTGGCCATTGGCACTTTCATTTGCCGCTGCTTGCGGAGATTTTCCTCGCTCAGCTTCACCATGGCCCTGCGTTCCGACTGGGCCTTCTCGTAGAGGCCCCTCTTGTACTTGGCGACCGACTCCCTCAGGTTCTTCACCGTCTGGGAAAGCGGCACCTTGTCGTCCAGGGTCGGGCCGAGCCTCAGGTCGCGGGCCTTCGCCGCGAGCCTCTGGGTGTTGTCCAAGTCGCGAGAGCTGAACTTGGGCTCGATGTCCATGCAGAACTTGACATAGTCGATGAACCTAACGTTGCGCTCAGTGATGCTCATGTCGCGCCCCATGGTCGCCGACCGAACGGGGGCCCTAGCCTTGTACTTGGCAAGCAGGAGCTCGTACGCGTCGAAGGAACCTCCCACGTTCTTGGCCATCAGATCCAGCCCGTACAAGTTCATGTTCTGCTCGGCATGAAGATTGGCGTGAACGAACAAGTTAGAATTGTGTAGCGGTGTTAGTGGCGTCGCTATCTAGACTGGAGCTACTAGCGCAGCCGGTGAAGGAACGCAATTAAAGCATTCCTGGCTCGTCGTGTCGCTCCTCGCAGCTTCTCACCTTCGTGAAGTCGTCCTCGGTGATGACCCACTCCTTGCGGGGGTCCAAGTGCATGAAGTGGTCCTTGAGCAGAATTCGATTCGTCTTGACGGATTCCCTGATGAGGTCGAGGGCGGCGTTGAGCTGCGCCTGCGCCTGCAGCTGCTTCTCCGTGGGCTTCCTCTTGACGGTGGACTTCTTGGGCTGCGACGAGCGAAGCGAGTCGCAATGGAAGGGTCGTTCGTGATGTTAGAAACGGCGCAGAAATTTGCAGCAGCGATGCCACGTACAGCATTATCGGCCATGTACGTCGTTGTCCAATACACGCGCCTCCTCAGCTCCTCTTTTTGCTCCTCGCACGATCTCACCTTCTCGTCCTCGTCTGCGAGCTCAGAGGCGGTCTTAACATTGGCCGCCAGTTCCCTCTCCTCGTCGGTGATGACGTGCCTGTCCAGTACGTGCAGCCACGGCAGGTTCTTGATGACGTGGAGGCGGTAGTTGGTCTCCTCCGCGAGGGGATTTCCGTGCATGTCGAGCTCCTCGAGGTGCCTCATCTGCCCCAGGACCTCGAGCTGCGAGTGCAAGTCCTGAAGGTTGTTGTTGTAAATTATGATGGTGTCGAGGAAGGTGAAGGTCGTCAGGCTGCCCTGCAGAGTCACCAGGCTGTTGTTGTGCGCGTACAGCCTCTTGATGCGCATGCACTCGTCCAGGTTGTTCAGACGGGTGATGGCGTTGTCGTTCAGCCAAAGAGTATCAAGATTCACGAAGCGGTTGAACCCCGCGAGCTTGGTGATGCACTTGTTGGAAAGGTACAGCTCGACGCAGTCCTGCGAGTTTAAGTGGTGTGGTGGTGTGGTGTTTGGGTTAGCGCCGGCGTTCTGCTGCTGTTAGGCTGTCAGGCTTGGCTTTTCCTGCTGCTCACCTTCACTGCTCGGCCATGCTTGACAGCCAGGGCTCCAAAGGGGTCCGAATATACAACCTCGTCGTCCTGGGCAGCAAACGAAGTGCTTCTCTGAGACCTAGTCGCCGTCGGGGCCGCGGATTGGGTCGTGGAATTCATTTTTAGAATAGTGGGGTGTTATGGATGAAGGAGTTGGAGGCGGGGTGAACTGACGAAGGTCTGGGGGGTGGGATTTAGCGGAGGATTTTTAGAGGTAGGAATGGTTTTAGGGTTTGAAGAGACGGGAGGCGAAGGTCGAAGTTCTTCGTTAAGGCAACGAAGTTTCGTGTGTTTTGGGTGAGGGAATGAGTTAGTTTTCCAGCCCACTGTTATGGGAGTTGTTGTCTGTCCTAACTCCAAGTTACACATAGGTTTGTCATGGCTCGACGGTTTGGCTATGGGGATACGAAGCGACGGAAATTCCCCTGAGGTTCCTCGGGGACTTGGCTAATTGGTCGATTCCGCGCATTTGGCTTTTAGTTTGGACGTTTTATATTCCTTTGCTCTAGCGGCTAGGGCTCATGTTGGGTGCAGGTTTGAGGGGCTTCTCTTTACTTTACGCCGCTAGTCTAACCGCCAATCCGTCCTTTCAATTGTCCCTCGCAGCGAAACAGTCGATCACCCTTGCGCCTATTGGCAAGAAGATAGAAAGAGTCAATTAATTTACAGGAAGGAAGGCCGAAGAAGTTGGGTTAGGGGAGAGCATAAGAATAAATAATAAGTCGTAATACATATAGAACGCAGCATCGGGCTAGTATTAGCGGAGTAGAAATAATTTAAAAACGACATGTCGGCTGACATCCTCGGGGAGTCTACGACCAAGGTCACGGAACTGAATCTACCCCCGCCGACACTGCTGTCGACCCGGCACCGGAAGAAGCAGGCCGACCATGATTCTCAGCTGCTGGCGAACCGCATTGCCCTGCTGAAGAAGGAGGAGATGCGGGCTGTGAAGAAGATAGAGAAGACAAAGGCTAGGTGAGTATGATGTGGAGGGTGTGTGTGTATGTGTGTTAAAGGTGGTTGTCTAATCTTGCCTCCCCCGCCCCCATCACAGAGCTCACGAGATCATCAACATGCGAAAAGAGAACGATCGCAAGCACCAAGAGCGCGTCCTCAACTCCGAGAAGGCCGCGAATGCCCAGAAGAAGGCCCAGAAGGAGCACCTGGAACACGAGGCTCTGGCGCAGAAGAACAGGCAGTCGAGGGTGGAAAAGGATATGCAGAAGAAGATTGAGAGCGTGCAGAAGGTCAGGCAGGAAAAGCAGTCACTGAGGAAGGACCTAGTGAAGCAGGTGCGACCCTCTCTCGTGTTGCGATCGGTAATAATAAAGATCTAACTTAAAAGCATCCGTCCTCCCTCCCTCCTCCAGCGTCAAATCGAGATCGAATCGAACCGAAAAAAGAACGCCGACATAAAGCAGCAGCAGCTCTTACTCCGTCAGAAGCGCGAGAAGGCTTCCCGCCGCCGCGCCCTCCAGAACAAGAAGGCTTACGACCGGAGGGTGAAGGAGGAGGAGGACGCGATCGCCCAGAGGGAGGAGGAGGTGGCGAGGATGGAGAAGGAGGAGCTCAAGCTTATTCACCAGCTTAAGGAGGCGCAGAAGTTGCAGAAGGAGGCGTTCGGAGTTTTGGAGGGAGCGCTCAACAATACGTGAGAGACGCAAAGAGAAGGTGTGGTAATGGGGGGGGTGGTGGTGGTGTGTGGAGAAGTAAAGGGGCAAAAACTAAACCTGTTACTTTTGTTTTATGAACTAGCTAGTTATTTGTTTAACCCGCTTCTTGTCTCTCCTATTATTATTATTTTTGGACGTTCCAACCGCATATTAAACTGCTGCTGTCTCTCCTCATTATCTTAAGCTAGACGTTCCAACCGCAAGATAACCCACTGCTGTCTCCCACATGATCTTAAAATGGACATGCCCACGACAACTTGGAACGTATTCATTTTTCGGCTCGTTTTCTTCGTGGGCAACCCAAATAAATCCTAATCTTAAAAAAGGTTTGTTTCGTGTTATAAATTCTTCATCTTGGTTTAATTGTTGATTGTCGTCGTGTTTGACTGTCATCCTTAATCCATCCCCCATCAAAATGTTATACTAAAGCTCCCCAAACCCCCCCCCTCCATAATTACACCCCCCTTTAAACGCACAAGCCAAGCTCGGCGGTACTAACAATCTTAACCATCTTCTTCATCCCCTTACTCTCACCCTCCCCCTCCCCCTGCAATACGGCCTGACTGTCCTTCAACCCATTCCTCCTGTTATAATCCATGACAGTCCTCCTCATACCTTCCCTGAAACTAACCTTAGCCTCGTACCCAAGCAGAACCCTCGCCTTCTCCGTGCTAGCGCACGTGCGGGGAACATCTCCAGGCTGATCCGGTAGAATCTTCTTGACGGCTTTCTTACCGACAAAGTCTTCGACAATTGAGATGAAATCTTTTAACGTTGTACCGCTACCTTTACCGAGGTTGAAAACCTGGTACTTGTAAGGCCTGTCGATGGCCCTGACGGTCCCCTCGACGATGTCGGAGATGTAAGTGTAATCCCTACTACTAGAACCGTCACCGAACTGTAACATTTCCTCTCCCTTTGAAATCCTATCAACGAACTTGAAAGGCGCCATGTCGGGGCGACCGCGTTCGCCGTAGACGGTGAAGAAACGGAGCCCGGTGCAGGGGAGGGAGTAGAGGTGGGAGTAGGTGTGGGCGAGGAGCTCGCAGGCTTTTTTGGTTGCCGCGTAGGGGGAGACGGGGTTGTCCACGACCTGGGGGGGGGGGGAGGGGGAGCGAAGAGAGTTAGAGAGGGGTGGAGTGGGGTGGGGGTAGGCTTCGTAGTATCTCACCTCCTCCTCCGAAAAGAAAGTCGACTTGGAACCTCCGTAGACAGACGACGAACTCGCGAAAACGAAGTTCTTGACCTTATGCTTAGCCGCCGCGCTGAGCAGGTTAGTCGTCCCGCGGACGTTCGAGTGAACGTAGATCTGCGGATCGTCAATGCTGGGACGAACACCTGCCCTTGCGGCGAGGTGGCAAACGTGGGTTACCTTATAACTTGAAAAGATCTCCTCGATGAGAGACTCATCGCAGATGTCACCTTCGACGAAGGTGAAGTTCTCCGGGCCGTGTTTGTTGAGGTTGTGGGCGATGTTAGCGCGTTTGAGGTCGACGGAGTAGTAGGAGTTGAGCTCGTCGATTACTACGACGGAGTCACCGCGGCTGAGGAGGTAATCTGAGAGAGGGTGGTTTTGGGGTGTTATTTTTGAGGGAACGGGTCGGAGGGAGGGAGGGAGGGAGGGAGGGTTAGAGGGGGATGAAGGGGTGTTTGATGTTGGCGCACGGGCGGTTTAAGAGCCAGCGGTCATTCACATCGATCCCTCCTCAGCAGCTTGCTAAAAAGTGTTGAAAGGCGCACTCGAACTTGGAGACCGTTCCTGATGTCACTTTGCGAGAGACACGACAATGACAAGGCGGCGGGCGGTCTCCATTCAAAAAGTGAACCTTACAAGCGCTTCGCGGTGAGGTTCGGGGTTTGAGCCGCCCTTATTGTTCACTCCGGTCGCGGGGGGGCGAGTGGTTGTAAAATGACGTGCTCATATGATAGACAAAGAACATACCACCAACTCGACTTTACAAGGGCTCGTACGAGAATGCCGACTCACACTTTTTTAAGTGGAGGATATATAGGGTTACTCACCGGCTGTGTGGCTTCCGATGAACCCCGCGCCTCCTGTAACTAGGACAACTTTGCGGTCGGTGGTCGGATCGACCTCTTCGACGCCCTTATAGACCTTCCTTGTTGTTTTCCTTCTCTTGCGACTACGAGCGAAGAGTTCCTCATCGCTATCGAGGTCATCTGAAACTGATGCTACGCTATTAACGTCATCGTTAGTTGTTTGGTTGAAATTGGTAGCCATTGGCGAGCCTTCAAGCTTTTGTTCCGCCCTGTACGTATTGTGTGAGAAGAGAAATGGAGTAGTGGGAAAGTGTGACCGTGCAAAAGTCGCGCGTGGCCAAGAAATCCATAAGTGAGACTTCCCGCGACACGAAACAACTTTAAACGATATCCTTACCTTGACATGACTATGTAAGAAAGGAATGTGAATGATGGTTTATCTGAAGAGCTCCGTTTGATGACGAAGCAAGCTTTTTAGGAAATGCATGAGTCACATGCCAAGGAGGAGGAGAGAGGGATGCGATTCTTACATCAAAAGACCTCAAAATAAAATGTCGCGAATCAGACTCAATTACCTCAGGGATCAGAAGGTGAGATATAATGCTACCGATTGCTCGCATTCATCTCTCGAATACTGCGCGTTTGAGCTTTTAAATTCTTCCCCGTCAAAGGCCCGGGCCCGCTCCTTCCCCGCTCCCGGCTCTTCTTCTGGTCTCACGACAGAGCCACTCCCGTGTCCCCACTCACACCTCGTGCCCCCTCTCACCCACCACGTCTCCTCCTCATAATCTCCTCTCCCCTCACTCTCTCCCCAGCTCCGCCGCCCCGACGAAGTAATGTCCCTCGCCCTCCCCTTCCTCCAGTCCGCCTCCCTCCACTCCGAAGAAGACCTCGCCATCCTCGAACAACTCTGCATCGCCTCCCTCGACGTCTCCAACTTCGAGGTCGCCGAGTCCGTCGTAACCCGCCTCGAGTCCCGCTTCGAAGACTCCTCCCGCGTAATGAGACTAAGGGGCATGGTATACGAAGCCGCCCAAAACTACACAGCCGCTACAGAACTCTACAAAAACCTCCTAGAGAAGAACCCTTCAAACGTCTTCGCCCGCAAACGTCTCTACGCGATCAAGAAGTCCCAGAACGACAATCCCGTCGAAGCTCTCCTCTCTTACCTCGACGAGAACAACGCCGACGTCCAAGCTTGGTACGAGTTATCTGATCTATACCTTGGCTTAGCCGACTGGCAAGGTGCAGCTTTCGCCCTTGAAGAGTGCGTCCTCCTCGATCCTCTATCCGCGCACCTCCACACTCTGCTTGGGGAGTGTTACTACACTTTATCGAACTCGACGTCTGAGGCTGTTTTGGCCAAGAATTTTACGGTAGAGCCTCTTATTTTACTTGCGAGGAGGCACTTTTCGGAGGCTTTGAACCTTAAACGAGGGGATATTAGAGCTCTTATGGGTCTAGGTGAGACAAAAAAACATTATGGGGGGACGGAGGATGGTTTTATCTGCAATCTCGGCAGCCTTGGAATATCATGGGGGCGCGCGCTTCCCTCGGCATTTTCTAATCCAATCTTAATTCTCGCTTCAATCTTCGCTTCGCCTCATCGCCGCAGCCCTCGCCTCGAAAGTCTCCGCGACCGAAGACATCCCCCAGCCCGACAATTCAGCCAACGTCAGCCTCGTAGACAAGCTGAAGTCAGGTCAGCCCATCGTCGACGAGCAGTTAGTGGGTGCGAAGCTGCATGAATTCGCCGCTTTGGAATTGTCGAAAAATATAAAGGACGGCAAACTCAAGAACAGCGTAGACGCGTACATGAAGAAGGGGGCGGAGGAGATCAAAATCGCAATGGCTAATAAAGAGAGCAAGAAGGACGTCTAACAATACAATTTATTTATTTCATCAAAGTTCTCCTCTTCTATATTTCTGAACACCACCACCACCACCACCCACCTCAACCTGCTCGTACTGCTCCCCATATAAATTCCACCACTCCTCCACATCCATGGTATACTCGCAGTTCCAATCCCTGTCGAAAACCTGCGTAACCAGCCTCACCGTCTCCTCGTGATCTGTATTAAAGCTCGTCCCAGCCGTATTATAAAAGTACCCCCACTGAAAGTTAGACGTACCCACATTAACCCTCCCTTCCGTGACGACGAATTTCCCGTGCGCTACCCTGCTGTGATCCGGGAAAACGTTCTGCGTTCCTTTGGTCGCGTTCGTCTCGTTCCAGCCTGGCATCATGTAGACTCCTACTTCGATCCCGCCGTCGCTCTGATCAACAAGATTCATCATCTGTTTTATCATGTTGATGTCGCTGTAGGCCCACCAACTGACCATTATTTTTGAAGTCACGCCGCGGCCTTGCCAGACTGTTAGGAGGCTGCAATGAGCGAAGCGAGCCGCAAGGAGGAAGTATTTATAGCGTTAGAACAATTGTGTGGAACGTTGGCAGCAGCAACCTTTTCGTAGGGAAGTATTGGCGAAGAGCACCAAGACGCCGTAAACGAGCCTTCTCAGCTCGTCGCTTCGCTCCGAGACAGCCTCTCACCTTTCTTGGAGTTTGTTGAACCAGGCGTTGTCATAACTTGAGGTCGGTAGAAAATCCATCACGCTTATCGAGACTGCGACAGAGGAGCAAAGTGATGAGATGAGTTAGATCAAGTAGCTGTGCTTGTGGCCGAGTCTCGCAAAAATTGACGCATTTCCAGCGAGTCGCTGAGACTCCTTGTAGAATTCTCACCGTTGACTTCTGCGGACCTAATAGTCGATATAATCCCGTTGAGATCCTCTGTGTACCCTCCGTCGCTAGCGATCTCGAACGGACTCCTCGATATGAAAAAGCTGCTCTCGTTCCCGTTGAACTTCAGACTCCTCTGATCCTTCCTATTATACGTCCACTTCCTGACGGGAAAGGGGTACTCGCAGGACCCTTCCTGCCCTTCAACGTGACCTGTCCAACACGGCGCCCTCAACTCAAGCTGATACTCCGAATTAAAGTACGTAACAGTCTCCACCTCCCTCCCCGCCCAATCGTACCAGTCGTCGAACATATCCTCAGCTATGCCCCCCACGACGCTCGAATCCGAAATCCCTACACCCAACTCTTTCACTTGACTCAAACTCAACCAATCCATATTACTACTCCCCAAATAAACGTTACGACCGTCGACAACCCAAAGCTTCTGGTGCATTATCCCATTCCCATACCACTCCTCCGCATTCCACACCCTATACTCAACATTATAATTGCTCGCCGCCAAATCTCTAAGTTGAGTGTAATTCTGACTAGCGTCTTGTAGGAAATATATTTTAACACCTCGATTTGCTGCGGAGGAGAACGCGGAGTAGATGGCTTCGCCGCGGGTGCAGCCGAGGGGAATGTCGGAGGGGGTACGGCAGAGGAGGGACCAGTACATTACGGTTACTTTTATTGTGGAGGTGGCGGAGTTTATTAGGGAGAGCTCGTGGGAGTAGGTTTCGACGGAGGTGGGGAGTTTGGGGATGGTGTAGTTTAAGGGTTGGGTTTCGATTAAGGTTATGGTTGGGGAGTAGAGTTCTTTGGGTTCGCTTTAAGGTTTAATTAAGGTTTAGTGTGAGGTTCACGGTCTCTTTTACGACACCCTCACTTTCTTCTTTCTTCTCTTTCTCACCTTTCACCGTCCTCAGGATCAGGCAGCGTACTCAATATCCAACTAGCAGCAATAATTACCCCGCTAAGCAGAATAATAACCACTGCGTTCCTCACCAGCCTCCGGGCGCTCATCCGGGGAGTCGAGGAACCGTCGTATTTAAGAGGTAGGAGAGGGTCTTCAAGGACGTCCACTTTTGATGGGCCGCTTCCTTGGGGGGAAGGGGTTAAGGTTTCCATCGGGGAGGAAGGTGGGGTGGGGTTATTTAATGGTGTCTTGTTATAGGAAGATTAAGGGACTTTAAGTTCAGATAACTTTGAGGACGTATTGATGCCTATATTGACGAAACAAGACGAGACAAGACAGTCCAATCAGGAGCAATCTCCAGAGAACTTCCCTCCATCAAGGAATTTACCGAAAGCCACTGTCATCACCGTCATCTTGGTTATCTCCTCCTGCGATATCAACAGTCGCTTTTGCTAGTTCAAATAGGTCGTAAATCTGGTCTTAAAGTCATATTTTTAACCTCTTCCATCTATACCTCGACCAACCAACGAGGACTTACTTATTAGACAGCTCTTTCAGCCTCTCTAGTCTCTCTAGAGTATCACATTAAAACGGTACTCTATCGTCTATCGATCTCTATCATGAGTAGTGCAATTCAGTACACAATAACAATTCCAACATCTCTAGTCTCTAAATTCATAAAACAGACTACGCTACCACTTCCCATAAGGGATACCTCCACCTCCTCCTCCTCCTTCACCTACACTCCCCGCTCCACAACTCGCGACTACATCCTTTCCCCAAACGGTTCCATAACGCCTGTATTAAATTCAATCGTCGTCCGCCGCAATTTTACACAAATCAATACTGAAGGTAAAGGCGTTCAAGGTACTGTTAAATCTGGTTACAACAGAGTCAAACAAGTACCTGGACTGCGTAAGAGGTGGCGTAGCATCGGAGACACTAGCACAGATACTAGCGCAACCAACAGCACAACCAACAGCACAACCAACACTGCCTCAGCTGTGAAAGAGGAGAAGGACGAGAAGAAGAAAAGAAAGAGGAGGTGAGAGAAACTCGTCACACCCCAGCCTCCTACTTACATGGCCGGAACTTGACACTGCTACATTATTCTAACTCGACGCTTCGCTCCTCGGCTCACTGCTCCTCGCTTCGCTCCTCGCAGCGAAGAGAAGAAGGAGAAGAAAAAGTCCAAGAAGGCCAAGAAGTAAAACACACACACACACACACACAACAACAACAACAATTCTTTTGTATCATAAAACATATACATATACATACTACTACTTCTACACCACTTCTACTAAAACACACACACACACACACCACACCGCCTAAACCTTCATCTGACTCGGAATCTCCCCGAAAACGACTCCCCCCAACCCCCCCTCCTTATTCTTCATAACCAGATCCTTCCCCTGCTCCCTCGCCACCTGCTTCAAAAGCTCCTTACTTCCCCTCCTCTTCCCCCTCGGGCTCGTCTCCGTAACGCTCATCCTCCTATAAGTTCCCCATTTTTTATCCCCAAAAGCCGCCGCAGCCTTAATTAAATTCCCACCTTTCTTCCATCTAATTATCGCCAACGTCCTCTTACTCGCTGATTTAACTATAGACTCCGGAGATACGGACGAAAGTATCTCACCGTCATCGAATTTAACAGTATACGATAACGAACCGTTAACCCAATCACATGATTCAATAACAGCGTCACCCATTAATCTCTTAAAACCAGGCAAAGGCACCTTAACATGATCCCCAATCTCCATATCATCCCAGTTAATTTTTTTCCGTATATTCCCGATAGGAACGTGCTCTTGAATGTCACCGTCTCCGAAGTCAACGTCCCACTCGTCTAGAATGGCTGAGCCTGAACCTGAACCTGAACGACCTATTATTATACCTTCGCAGTATATTCTTGAACCTTTTAAACGGGCTTCTACGATGTCGCCGATTTTTAGTGTTGAGTCTAAGGGTTTTAGGGCGAGCATTCTTTGTTTTTGGCGGGCTTCTCTACGGCCTGAGGCGCCGCGGACGCGGGATTGGAGGAGACGGGCTGACGTGTATTCTGCCTTGGTTTTGAGGTGGGAGGAACGGGCAGAACGACCGCGCTCCGCGGATTGAAGCTTCAGGACGGCGGAGGTACGACGGGTGTTCGAGAGCTGGACGGATTTAGAGCGGATGCGACTTTGGATTTTTACGGCGCTCTGGTTCAAGAGTTCGATGTCCTCCTCCAATTCTTCGACTGGGGGGGAGGTTTGGAGGATCGATTTTCTACCGTTGCGACCGCGGTGGACGGCTTGGATTTTAACGGCGGCGTTTTCCTGGTCTACCTTCAGGCGGGTTTCTTTGAATGATTCTCGGCCCTTCTTTCCGCGGAAGCTTTTCTGGATTTTGCGAGCGCCGTCGTTTAGCTGCGAAAAGACGGGAGGTAGTTGAGGAGCGAACGTGACAAGTTAGAATTGTGTTGCAGCGGTATTTTATGGACGGAATACTCAGTCGGACTCCCAATGCGTTCGATCCCGAGGCTACGATCCCGAGCGCTTCGCTCCCGAACACTTCGCTCCCGAGCACTTCGCTCCCGAGCACTTCGCTCCCACCGCCGCTCACCTGCTCAGTTTGCCTCTCCGATTTTATAGCCGAGACGCGGGACTTGGCGAGGGATGTGCGGTGGCGGGATTGGAGGATTTTGGCGGCGTCATTTTGGGACTTTAACGTCGAACGTGTTTTTATGCCTCTGTAGCGTGATTGGATTACTGAGGAGGACTTGTGGAGGGATTGGGAGTGGGATTCGAGGCGGGCTTCGA
Source organism: Triparma strigata (assembly GCA_030267945.1). NCBI lineage: Eukaryota > Bolidophyceae > Parmales > Triparmaceae > Triparma > Triparma strigata. The sequence goes on along the minus strand of BRXY01000293.1, from coordinate 66,290 downwards.
GGGCAGAGAGGGCAGAGGAGTACACGGCTAAAGGGGGGTGAACGCCGTTGGAGGTTTCGGACAGGGTGCTGAGGGTGGAGCGGAGGACGGAGAGGAGGACGAGCTTGGACGACATAGTCAACGACGTTCTGAGACGTTGCTGCTGCTGCTTTGGTGAGAGATGGTCTGTTTGCTGTTAACTTTCAGTTTTGGAGGCCGGAAGAGAAGGCTGCGGAACTTTTACTGTAGGCAGGTAACTTTTTCCTGGCGTATATTGGTGTTGGCGATGGCTCAGCGAGGTTCTTTTCTGGCAGAACGAAACGGCAAGGTCTTGGGTGCTCAGCTCTTCGATTTCACATTTGGGAAATGCTCTGAAAAGAAAAGTGTCAAACGATTTTGATCTCTTGCTCCTCCGTGTGATTTCGTGTGCTCTAGGCCTTCTCAACCCTTTTAAGGTCCGCTCTAGCCTAACAGCTGTTGTGAAACGCGTCTTGAATAGCTGCAAAAGGGACAAGTTTAATTGTGTGCCGTGTCCCCGCAATTAGGTGCCCCTAAATTGGCCCAAATAAGCCATGTCGTCGCCAAATTATGATGTTCCGGCTGACGCGGCTGACATTCCGGCTGTTCCCCCATCAAGCTGTACATCACATTTATTATTATCATCATTATCAGCATATGAAATTCCTGATAGTGCCATGCCAATGATATCCAGTCTCATAGCAACAAAGCTCATACCAAGCATAGGTAAGGCGTAGTGAGATACTGGCGACTATGCACGGTATCGATCGTACTCTAACTCCCATACGAAAATCCACTCTTTCCTTTTTGCGCCCTTTTTGCAGCCCGCACATCTGGTGAAATCTCCGTCTCAGACCTTAAGTTCTCCCCTTCCAGCTTATCTTCCCTCCTAGAATTCGTAAAAACCTTCCCCGGCGGCACCGAGGACTTCAACGACCTCCAATTCTTGAAGTCTGGCTTCAAAAATATGAACCAACAAACGGAGGAAACCATCACATGGGACGGACAAGAGAGTGAAGAGGAGGAGGAGGAGGAGGAGGAAGAAGAGGAGGAGGAGGAATTCATACCGTATCACCTTCCGAGGGTAAAGAGAGTTAAGCTGTGAACATTTAAAAATAAATACAGCTGCGGCTACTTTCTACGAAAATGCGTCTTAATGTTATTCTTAAACTTCGTCCTTCACTTCACTTAACCTAACCATATCACCCCCACCACCTTACAAAACTTACGAAATTGAAACCTATCTTACTTCCAGCCGACATCTTCAAGTCGAATGACCCTCGGCGTGGCCGGTTGAGGGGTCACAGTCTCCGAGTCCGACTCGCTGAACGACGTCGACTGAGAATCGTCCGAACCCGAAGGCGTCCTCGGCGTCCTCCCCCCTCCCGCCTTGACGTCGACGTTCTCGTCCTCCTCCGACTCGTCCGTGGTAAGCTCCTCCTCTTCGCCTCCGATCTTCCAGCTCCAGAAGGCGGGCGTCTTCTCAAGCTCGGCGTCCATCATCCTCCAGCTCGCCTCACCGACGTTGACTCTATCAACCTTCATACTCCCCAAATCAGCCTCACCATATCTCCTTGCGATGTCCAAAACCTTCTCCGCAAGCCCACCGTCCCCATCACCCGTCAACTTCAACACCGTTGAGTGACATATATCGTTCACGAACGGCTCCTTCAGGTCGTAACCCGGGCACTCCCCCGACTTAACGCTCTCCCTGACGGTATCCCTCAGGGAGTTAACGTCGTAAGACGGTAGTCCAACCATAACCAAGCCAGTTCCGACGGCTATTATCCCCGTAAGGCGTACGTGAATCTCTGGGGCGCTCTGGAAGGATGTTTGGATGCACTTGCCGAAGGTTTCGTTTGCGTTGGGTGAGGTTTGAGGTGTGTAGGAGTTGAAGCCTTGGATCTGCATGAGAGTCCAGTGGAGTCTTCCCCATATGTTTGGGGAGGAAGTGTCAGAAGGGGGGGAGGGGGAGAAGAGGACGACGGAGGGGTCGTGGGAGAAGAGGTCGTTGAGCTCGTTGAAGAGCTGACGGCCGATGGGGCTAAGCGTGATGTTTGGGAAAGAGTACATTGAGAGGCAGCGGCGGTGGTCCCCGCCTGCGCGGTAGGTGTGGTGGCCCATTTTGGTATCAATGTTGAACGTCGGGGGGGCTTTGCCACCTCCGGTTATGCTGTTCAGGTTACGGGACCTCATCTCCGAATATATGCCGTGATACATCGAGTCGGTTTTGGAGGAGAGCATATTTTTCGGGCCGGGAGGGAACGAGCCAAAAGGCGGGCGGAGCCTACGCGCCAATTGGGGGAAATGGGGTGGGTAGGGGGGAGGTTGAAGGACTCAAGTTCTTCTCATCTGCCAATTAATTTTTCGAGAGGTTTTCTTGATCTATCTCGTCCGGGATTAGTGTGTAAATACACAATAAAGTTGGCCACTTAAAAATTGCTTTCTTCCTCAATGAAACATGCAGTCGTCTCAAAAGTTGCACATGCGAATTCTCAATGCCACATAACGTAGCGAACGCACGTAAAATTATTCAGAGAATAACTAAAAGACGAAATGTGGACTGCTTGTTGTTGTTGCTGGCCACGAACGAGCTCGAGTCCAATTTAATTAAAGATCTGCCGTTTCAGTTTCAAGTAAGGCCCTTGTTTGGGTTAAGTGAGGGTTATAATCTGGCCAATTCTAACTCGTGAGATAAAATCTAAATCATTACACCCCCTTTCAGGACCCTTTTTGGGCGTTTGTGTGGCCGGGAAGCTGGGCGTTGCATAAATTCATCCAAGACAACCCCCAAGTGGTTGGAAAAAGGACAGTCCTTGACTTCGCATCAGGTTGTGGACTGGCCGCCATCACTGCGAAGCAGAACAACGCCGCGACCGTGCTAGCCAATGACATTGACCCTTATTCTGTCCTTAGCGTGCGTATGAATGCGGCCCTGAACAATGTCAACATCGACACCAGCACCAGCGACTTGATCGGAAAGGAAGTCACGCAGGATGTTATCCTTGCTGGCGACGTATTTTACGAGGAGGTGAGATATATATATATATATATATATATAACGAAATCGTGCGATTATTAACCCAACTCGTCGCTTAACTCGCGCTTCGATCCTCGACTCGCAGGCCCTGGGCGCAGATGTAATGAAGTGGCTTGAACGTGAGCAACAAGTGGGGAAACGAGTGCTCATAGGCGACCCTGGCCGCGCCGCCCTTCCATTGCAAAACCCAAGACTGCAGCTGAAAGCATCCTACGACCTTCCCAAATGGCTCCAAAAGTCCAATCACGGCTATGTAGAAGGAAAAGTGTATGAAATTATTGGGTAAAAATATAAATGTGCTAGTTACAGCTGGATGCGCCACGAGTCTCCGCCATTGTAATAGCCCCGAAGGGCCTGCTCCAATTTGTCGTCCTCGCACGACGCGCCAAGGCCCATCATTTCGACGTAATCGGTCAGCTCGTTGATTCCTGAGTAGTGGCCCCCGCCGAAGCCCAGCTCGGCCACGTGCTCCGACTCCTCATCCCCTGCGATTGCAAAGTTATCCTTGCAGTGCGCTATCATGGCCTCCCAGTACGTGCCGGTGGAGTTGAGGTAGTTCACATTGCCGACAATGATGTTGAGAGCTTTCGCTCTGCTCACTGCGACGTTGAACCTCTTCGAGTCCTCCACGAATCCGTACCCCTGCCCACCGTCCTTGGCGCCGCCGAGCTTGGACTTCTCAGTCTGGACGCAGCTTATGATGACGATCTTCTGCTCCCCGCCCTGATAGTCCTCCACCTGCCCGACGCCCACAGCCGAGAAGCCCGCGGTTCTGAGGACCTTCCTCATCTGGAGGACCTGCGCCCTGAAGGGCGTGATGACCGCGATGTGCTTCGTAGAAACGTTGACGGTATCACTCTTCAGCAACTGCGCGATGAAATCCTTGACCACGTTGCACTCGTGGTAATTGAACAGAGACGGATTGTCGACCTCGTTCATCTGCTTTCCTTCGCACGCGTCGTAGAATAGCATGGGGAAATCGCTGTTAGCGCCCTCCAGGCCTTCCCACTTCAGGGCCATATCCGCCGACGACTTCTCCGCAAAGCACTCGAGCTCATTGTCGTAAAACAACGCCGAAGGAATGTCAAGCAAAGCCTTATGCGACCTGTAATTATTTTTCAATTTCGTTATTATCGCGAACTTCCCCTCGGTGTAAATGTCCAAGGCCATGAGCCTCTCCAGGAGCGACAGCGCGAGTCCCTGCCTCCCCGCCTCGTTGTTGAAAATGCTAGGGCCGAGTTGTCTCGGGTCTGCGACCGAGTCGAAGAGCGAAGCGACGAGTTAGAATGAAGCAGCGGTGATGGTGTGTGTGGGCCGAACAACCGAGGAGCCCAGCTCTCACCTCCTCCCAACATGACGCTGCAATCCTTCCCGGCGTGTAGAATGGGTATCAAAACTTCCGCTTCCGTCGCCTGCGCCGCCTCGTCCACGAAGAGGTGGGTGAAAGGCAGGTCTGACTCTGGAAGGAGCGAGGAGGAGAAGCAAGTCGAGACGACGATCGTCGGAGTGGCCGGCTCGCGGAATTCGTTATCGCCCATGCTGAGATCGGGGGGGTCGAGGGTAGGAGGGATCATGAACATGCCGCTCTCGCTCGTGGGGCTCAAGCTGAGCAGCTGCGCGGGAAGCGATGAGGCCTTTCGCTGAAAGTGGTTCAGCCTTATCAAGTTGGTTCTTCGGCATACTTCGGTGTACTTCGAACCTTGGCGTACTTGTACGTACGTCTTCAACCTGATCGCGATGACGTCCGCCGCGGCGTCGCTCGGGGCGCAGACTAGAATTTTCACCCTCGCATCCTCGTTCGCCGGGCGGAGAGCGAGCTGAAGAATCGACTCGACGAAGGTCAACGTTTTACCAGTTCCTGGAGGGCCGAACAATATGTAAGGAACGGGCCCGTTGAGGTTGTAGAATATGTCGTAAATCGCGTTTCTCTGCTCTCTGTTGAGACCTTCGTGGAAGTACTCCCACTCTCTATCGCAGCTATCCCTCGGCAGTTCCTTCACTCCGTCCCCTGGCCTCGCTATGGGCGCCACGACTCTCGATAAGTTCTCGTTGTCCTTCACCTCCTTCGCCTCCTTCAAAATAAGCTGGCACATCTTGATCCCCTTCTGCTGCCCCAGCCCGAAGTTAACGCTGAACCTAGGCGCGCCCTCATCCCACGCCGAGCTTGATTTTTCCGGGACTGTAAATACTTCCGCGTAATCGACATGAGAGGCTATTGTAGTACTAGGATCAACACAACTGGGCAGATCGAGGACTGCGACTCTCAAACCGTGAAGCAAGAACCTGTAGTACGGCAAGAGGGAAGTGTCGTGAAACACGACTGAATAATTCTTTTCGAAATTGAAGCTGATGGCATCTTCCGTCATAGGACTCGGCATTCTAATCGTAACCTCCTCATTCTTAATTTTAATATCCATAATAATTCCAACAACCTCCTGCAACACCCCCCTATACTCGAACCTGAACCTCACGGCGTCCAAGAACGAAAGAGGAGGCCGGGACTCACCCACGCCCTTCACGACTATCGAGAGCATGAAAACCTCATCTTGATGCATCGCTGCAAGGCTTTCGGGTGTGAATTCAGATTCAGGTACGGCGGGAGATCTTACGGTTGAACTTTGCTTTAGAATCGTCGCCCTACCGGCCTCCATTAATCTGCTGCAGTGAGTGCATTTTTTCCCCGTTCCGAAGTACTTTATTCGAAGGTCCTCGCAGACCTCGCATTTTCCGTACATGTTGACGTCAGGTGCAATAAGCCTCGGGTTAGTTATAAATCCTTTCTCCTCCCCTTTCTTAACTTCCCCTTTCTTGATAAATTCCTTCTCAAGTTTCATTTCGTAAATACAAAAATCCTCTAACCTACCGCACACAGTATCCTCCTCAGCTTCTAAAAGTCCAACGATACCTTCAATGTACTTCGAAACGTCCTCCCAACAAACCGACCCATTATTTATCCTTTCAGAAAGTACTTTATAAGGTTTACCTTCAACAACCTTCCTATCAACCTTCAAATTATCACGCCTATCAACGTCCTCACCACCTTTCATAGTAAATACCCTCCAACTACCTCTACGAACGAAGCTGTCTTTAAAATATTTTGTGACGTAACTTTTTTTACCGCCTCCGGAGACGACGGAGGAGACTATTTTAGGGGTTGAGATTAACGAAGTGTGGAAATAAGGGGGGGCCGAGCAGATTAGGAGGGAGGAGGGGGGGGTATACCAGGATAGACGTTGGGAGGTTGTGATGTATTTGGAGGCTGAGATTGTGGATTTGGGGAGGGGAGAGATTTGGAGGGTTAAGGGGAGGGGGAGGTCGGTTTTTATTGTTATGGTGTAGGAGAAGAGGGGGTTTATTGGGGGGGTTGTTAGGGAGAGGGTTGGGGAGGAGGTGGGGGTTGTTAGCTGGAGTTTTAGGGGGAAGGTAGAGGGGGGGACAGCGGGGGGGGAAGGAGGAAGATAAACGACGTAGTGCTGAATAACTTTAATAACTTTGTGGTTGATGCCAAGGGAAGCGAGGGTCAACGACGTCGGGGGCGTTCTGGCGAAGGCGTCGCCTTCCTTCCCGTCGTGCAGACCGGTGAGGGGTCCTATGCCTGACCCTTCGTCCTCAAGGAACAGTCCACCCCACCGGTTCACAATCAAATTCTCCGCCAACACTGATACCTCCTCGAGGTCAGACGTGGGGAGGGAGAGGAGGAGGACCATGCCTCTCTTCGCGATTGTCTTGAGGATCTCTGCGGTCACGGTCTCGTAGTACTTCATGGGCGAAGGGAGGATTATTTCGACCAGCTGGTTGGGGGGTAATTTGGACGAGAGCTTGACAGGGGAAGAGATTGACGGCGGCTGAGGCTGGGGCTGGGGCTGGGAAAACCCAGGAGGAGGGGGAGGGAGAGAGGAAGAGGAGGAGGGACTCATGGAGTAAGATATGGAGGGGGGAGACACGTCGACGGCTGAGAGAAAGTTCCTATGGAGGCCTTCGACGTCAGAGAGGTGCTGCTGGGCTTGGTATTGCTGGGCTTGTATATGGTATTGCTGGGCTGCTGGCATTTGTGAGTATTGCATTTGCTGAAGGTGGTTGGCTTGCTGCGCTAGCTGCTGCTGCTGTTGATGCCAAAGTTGTTGTTGTGCCAAGAGTTGATTTCGTTGGATATTTTGTTGGACTACGTTAAGCTGTTGTTGGGGCCCATTAAGTTGTTGTTGGGGCCCAGGGCGTATGTTGGGAATGTTGGGAGTACGAACAGGGTAGGGCCCGTTAACAGGGGTAGGGCCAAAGGCGGGTAGTGGGGCCAAAGGCTTGTTGGTAGGAGGTTCATGGTTCAGCTTATGTTTCGGTTTATTTTTGGTCGATTTAGGGTTAGGTACCGTAGATTTAGGCTTAGGGTACCTAACGGTACCTAACCCAGGCTGAGGGTTGTATCCCCTTCTATTTCGTGGGGTGGGTATAGAAGGAGGAGCAATTGGAGGAGCGGTATTCATCAGCAATATAATTTGAGCTTTGGAGGGGAGAGTGGGGTCAATAGTGTAATATTTACGACCGGGTAGTGTCACGTAGCGGTAGGTGGTTTTAGAGCACTAAAGGAGTGAAGAGAAGGAATAGCACACGGTCTTGCTGTAGAATGCTTTGGGCTTTAAATTGCTTTAAATTGCTTTAAATTGGTGAATGTGCGGTCAATTTAGTCCGACGGTTTTATCAGGAAACGTTTCACTGTACACAATACAGTCAGTAAGTACGAATGAAGGAGTCCCTGTGTTAAAAGAAGGTTGAGGAGTTTCCAGAGGTATCAAAGTTTTGACATATTAATGCCCATATTAATGCCCATATTATTGCCCATATTATCACCTGTACGTCACGTATTATACAAGCCATTACTCCTATCCACGACGTATGCCTTATTTGTCTGACATAATAAAGGAAAGAGGGGGAAAGCGTTCCATTATGCAACACATTATGTGACGTTCGTCGTTCTGTGCGGTCCGTTGTTTGCCACCGCTAATTACGTTTCACTGTTCTTATATATAGCATTGCATGCATTGCATGGCATTCATCTAACTTCTCGATATCTCCGCTGCTATCTCTCACTCTCACGCCTCAGTAATTATATTCCACAGTATACTGTCGCATATAATATTATCATGGCCCCCACATCTTCACCAACACTCGGCGTCCTCGTAGTCCCAAACAATCCTCCTCCTCTACTTGGTTTCCTCTGTAGCACTCTCAGCCTTCACCGTCACCTAAAAATCACCAAGGGCAAGGAGACTTCCCTCACCCTTGCAGGCAGTGCAAACCCCTTGACGGACTACTACACTGTCCTCACAACGCTTCAGAAGACCTTCGTCAGTTCTATTCAGGTGCCCTCCAACATCATCGTAGCAAGTCAGTCCACCATCACCTCCAAGCCCCTCTCAAACAAGGACGTCACCAGCCTCCTGAGCAACATGACCGACTACGACACCTTCCTCAGCGCCACCAGCGGCCCAAGCCTCCTCGACTACCACGTCTACTTCTCCCTCTCCCCTTCCTCCCTCCCCCCCTCCTCCCGCTTCTTCGACCGCTGGCTCTCCTGCCTGACCGATTCCGTAACCTCCTCCCTCTCCGCCTCCCGCGGCGTAACCGACCCAAAAATCATAGGAAAATTAACCCCCATACCCTCCCCAACCCTCTCCGCCGTCGGCTACGCCTTCGTTGACATAGGATCATGTGCTGGTCCCACCGTCACTTCAGTCGGTGACAAACCTCCCCCCGTCCCTACGTCTTCCGGTGGTATATCAGAAGAAGCTAAAGCTTTAGCCCGTACGAAACGCGAAGCCGCTAAAAAGGAAAAGGCAGCTAAAAAACCTAAACCACCTCCCGCACCTACAGGTCCAGTTATCGAAGGCGAACACGTCGGTCAACTCGATATCCGCGTCGGGAAACTTATTAAAGTATGGGAACATGAGACAGCTGATAAGTTATTCTGTGAGGATATAGATTTAGGTCCTGAATTAGGTGTGAGGCAGATCGCGAGTGGTTTGAGGCCGTTTTATAGGAAGGAGGATATGGAAGGGAAGATGGTTATGGTTTTGTGTAATTTGAAGAAAAGGTGAGAAGGAAGTATGGGACAATCATAAGATGACACATGAGAAGAGAAGCATTTATCATCCGCATCGTTATGCGATTTTAACGTATTTTTTTAATCAATACAATGTGTTCTAACATCGATAAAAATGAACCATGCTTCCTCGTCTTAACACTTAAAACAGGAATCTAGTAGGTTTCCCAAGTCATGGTATGGTAATGTGTGCATCAAACTCCGATCATACATCTGTTGAATTAGTCCTCCCCCCACCTTCATCAGAATTAGGCGAACGTATAACCTGCGAGGGTTTTATAACCGACCCTGAACCTGAGAATAAAATCGCCAAGAAGAAAATATTCGAGAAAATCGCGCCGGAACTTGTTACGGATGAGGAGGGGGTGCCGTGTTTTAGGGGGGTAAAGTTTATGACGAAGGGGGGGGAGTGTAAAGCGGAGAAAGGGATGAAGGGAGGGCACGTTGCGTAGAATGAAGGGGTGGGGGTGCTTTTTGAGAAGAGATTTGAGAAAGATAAGGGGTGTAGCGGTTTTGTGGTTTAAACAGACTTTTTATGTTACTCTCAACCTTAGGAGAGGCAGTAGCGTATCGAAATAATTAACGATTAATTAGCGGTAGCGTATGCACATAATGTCTTAACGTTTGGTTTATATCATGTGTATTGTGTTGTGCTGTGTGTTGTGTGGGAAGCGACGAGTGCCGTCGCTGTAAATCTTTAGGTGCGGGGGGGGGGGGTTGTGTCGTGATCAATGTGAAGCGGCGGGGGGCTTTGATCTTCTTTTATTTTAGCCGGCGCCGGCGAACATGGTGAAAGGGGACTTTAAGTTTATCATCCGAGCTTGGAATCCAAGCCTTAGAAAAACTCCTGCGACTCCCGAGGGAACGGGTCCCGCTGGTCAGAGAAGTCTCGGGACTTTCGAAGTTTACGAGCCTGGAAACGATGGTCCTGGCGACAGCTCTGCGATTTCGAAGGGGGGAGTAGAAAGTGCGCGTTAGTGTTGAAGAACGTTTGCACGTCAACTCAACTTCCTCACCTCCTCGCGAAATTTTCCCTTTCCTTTTGAACTGATTCCCTTCTGAGCCTCGCCTCAATCTGGGCTTGTGTTAGAACATTTGTGAATTGGTAGGGTTGCGAGGTGTTAACAGAGGGCCGGAGTTTTTCTCACCTGGACAACAACAAGCTCCATGAATTCGCGCCCGCCGTTTTCAAAAGCGTGGCGTTCGAAGAAGGACAGATCCTCCAGGTCAATCAACCTCAATGACGACTTGTGGAAATCACCAACAAGAAGACCGTTTTCTTCGTCCAACTCATCGCCGGAGGTCCCAAACGAAAGCAAGCTAGCCCCAGATTTCTCTATAAAGGGGAAGATGAGATTCGTCCAGAACGACATACAGCTTCGAGTGGAGGTGTTTGGGAGCTTGCAAATGAGCGGACCGAAGGATTCTAGGAACTCCGGGACCGTCACCCCTCTTTGGGGAATGGCAGCGTCGCGTTTGGGCGTGACTTTCGCGCATCCTGTGGAACCTGGGGTATTGGGGGGCTGAGCAAGTGTATCATTCATGAATGACCGCGATGTAAAGAGATAATTATGGGACTTCAAAACAACATAATCATCACTCAACTTTGCTACTACTGATTCTCAAGGAAAGGGATCCAGGTCCCACATCCTACAATTTTAAATAACGCTGTTAACGGATTTCTATCATGCATGCCCCACTTGAAACTGAGAAGTCAGATTCCAACAGGTGAGCTACGGGATCAAACCCCGCGAGGAAGCAAACCCCCACCTCCGCGGAAAGTTGGCGGAGGGTGTGAAGATCCTTTCTTTGTCGTCCTAAAAGTTGTAATGCCGTTGGAGCAGCGTAAATAATTCGGAATCATCGCTGACAAAATCCCCATGAACTTGCTCTGAACCTCGAATAACCTTACCCTAAGTCGCGAAAACCCCAAAAAAACACCCAAAACCTCCCATCCCAACCCTAACTCACTCTCATCCCACTCCCATCCTAACCCTAACTCACTCCCCGGAACCCCAACCCTAACAGTTACCCTGCTGAAAAGAGCGTAGAGGTGCAGGACTGTGGCTGTTACGACCGTCTGTGTGGCTGCTGCTGCTGTAAAAACGACGGCTGCTTGTGCGGGTTCGGGCAAAGGTCGAAGTGTGTGAAGTTCTGCTGCCTTCCCTTTACGCTCGTCCTGCTCGGCTTAAGCCTCTACTTCTTCCTTCCTGTCCACCCGATTGAAGTTGTCATTGACAGTGACTTGTTCAAGGAGTATATTGATCCCAGGTCCAGCTATTACGACCAGTTTGGTTGCGACGAATATCCGGATCAATATGATCCGGATGATCCGAACCCTCAATACCTTAAATCAGATTGCATACATTTTCAATGGAACCGCTTCAATAAATTTGAGTGGGACATTGCAGAAAAGTCCCTTACATTCCAATTCGTTATCCCAACCTTAACTACGAATTACAACTGGATGTATTCCGTAGACTTTGACGCTAAAGGTCAAGTTTATTATCCGGGCGACCTTCCTGACCCTGTGAACGACGCTGTCTATTTAGGAGGTGCCGGAGCGGGCAAGTTCTCTTATTATGGACAAACTATTGGGGCTAACCCCAGATTGATGTGTTACTTGAACTTTGATTGCACTGGTGACCCGGTTGAGGATGGCTGGAAGTCTCAGGAGGTTTTGGTGTGGGCTTCGGCGGAGTTCGTGGCCGACAGCGAACAGTGGTCGCAAATATTCAACGCCGTCGAGGCTGACTGTGGAGCGTGTAAAGATCCTGACCACGATTGTATTGAGACGACTCCAATGTTTCTTCATATCGAGGTGACGCCGAACGAACAAGGCATGTCGAACCTCAACAGTATGGTCGGAACGATTGTGCTTGAGGAAGTTGAGGAGGTGCCTTGTGAAGGCTTCTACTCCGCCTCTGTCTTGGGGTTGTAAAACGTAAAAACGTAAAAACATAAGAAAACGTTGGGGCGTTGAAGGGGTGGAGCGTGAGGGAGGGAGGGAGGGAGGGAGGGAGGGAAGTTACAAAAAACAAAACGAAAAGAACGTCGTGAACTATTGAATTTACAACCTGCTTCTTTTTTTAGAACCTGCTCTGCCTCTTGCCGCCTGCGCCCTTCTTCTTGCGGTAAATTGCCATGGACTCTGCCACAGCTGCTTGCCTTGCCGCCTCCGCCTGCACGTCGGCTGCCGACTGCACCGGGGGAGTGGGAGGCTTGAACTTGGAGAGAGAGAATGTCTCCGGGTCGTCCTCCCCCCCAATCTTGCTCTCGGCCTTACTCTCAGCCTTACTCTCCACCACCTTGTTCACAACCTCTTCCTTCTTTTCGCTTTCTCCCGACCAGCCTCCGTGCCCTCCCGGGCCCATGAGCATCTGTTGGTAATACCCGACGGCTTCCTGGTCCTCCAAGTCGTCGTTGTCGTTCTGGAAGTTCCTCTTCGACAAAACCTCCTTCTCCTTTTTCTCCTCCACTTCTTTTTTTACTTCGCCGGTCTTGAGGGAGGCGACCGAAATATCGTTCTGCTTTCGGGCCCTTTTGATGGTCTCTATGTTGGCAATTTCAACGTGCTCCTCCTCGTACCATCCCTTCTCCCCGCTGAGTCCAGACAGAATCTCGAAGGGAACTCCGCTGTTGTCGTCCTTCGTAATGATGCCAAGGTCGGACTTTCCGAATTTGAGAGCGCCGTCCTTCGCTTCCTCCGGAAGGTTCGCGGCCTTCGCCTCCCTATGAGCCTTCAATATCTCCTTTTGGGCGTCAGTGATGCCTCCCTCCCCCTCCCCGGCATCCGGAGTCTCCATCTCGGCGTTGTCGCCGGCGAGCACGACGATGTCCCCGACCTTAAGGCGCTTTGGCTCGTTGCCTTTGGCCACCCAGTACTCGATGCTCCCCACTTCGTTGCCGTACTTATCGCGCGCAATGCCGTCGTCCTTCTCTTCGTCCTTTTTGGCCTTGGCCTTGGTCGAAGCGCCGTGCACTTCTTCAGAGGAGGGGAAGCTGTCCCAGAAGTCGGTCTGCTGCCTGTGGTAGTTGTCTTCCGCGCTCAGCTTCATCTTCGCAACATCTTTTTCCACACCGCCTTCAGGGAGCTTCTCGGCCGCCTTGGGATCAGAAAGGGAGATGAAATCGGACAGGTCGTACTGCCTGAGCTGCCTGTCCGTCCCGATGGTGAAGACGTCAGGGGTGGACTTCCTCTTCTGGCCGCCTGCAAACTTTACATTGCCAAGCTTCATAGGGACGAGGCTAAGGTGGGTCGACCACCCTTGGAAGTCATCAATCTCGGCCACCTGCTTGCTGCGGATGACCCCGCTTTTCGTGACGGCCGTCAGGCCATTGGTGCCGTCCTTGCTCGCGTGAGTTAAGTAACTCACGCCGGGAGTTGTCAGCAGACCCAGCGCCTGCACGCGGTCCTTGTGAAAGCCGACGTTCTTGACCTTTTTCATCATTCGCAAGTCCCACTCCTTCATTGTTGGGTCGTCAGCTCCTCCAGCGGTGAACAGTTTCATTCCGCAAGGCGACAGGACCATCGCGTTGACCTCGGAGACGTGGACGTCCTTCAGCTTGTTCATGCAAAGCCTACCGTTTATGTCCCAGATGCAAACGTCGCCGCTCATGGAGGTGTTCCCGGCTCGGTGTCCGGTGAGGACAAGACCGTGCCTTCCCTCGCAGGTCGCAATATTCTTAATCGCTCCCACTCCGTTCTCCTCCAGTTCTGCTGTCATGGAGGTCTTGACGCAGTCCCAAACCCTAAGGGTGCGGTCATCACCCCCGCTTACAAAGGTCGTCAATCGGTGTCCGTTGGGTCGGAACTTCTTCTTGCGTTCGGCTGCGCGTCGCCTCTTCTTCTTGGCCTCTTCTTCGGGGTCCTCCTCCATGGCGCCCCACGTCGGGTCATCAGCGTACGGATTGTCCTCGTTCCTCTTGGCCTCCTGCTCCTTCCCTTCCTCTTCGTCTTCCTCGTCTTTCTCCTCCTCTATCGGGACAGTAGTCGCGGAGTTCTCCTGAGTTCTCCCTGGGATACCCAGGCAGCGAACCAGGCCGCTGCCACCCATGTAAGTGGCAACGTTGGTGCCTCGGACGAGGTCCCACTGCTTCACAATGCCCTGAGTCATGGCCTCCCCGCCTTTGGGGGATCCCATGATCTCGTATCCGCCACCCGTGAGGATGCTCCCGCTCCCGAAATCGTCCGCAAACACGCTCATGCTCGTCACATACTGGCTCTTCGTATCCACGTAACCCCCCTCCCCAAAGCTAGCCTTCACGCCTCCGGACTTTGCCCACATGGCAGACAACATGCCGTTCGTGTCAACGGTGTAACAAGATGACCCAGAGGGGTCCACAGCCGAGGATATGATGGACGAGCCAGAGCCCTTGAGTGGGATAGGCAGGGCAGTGTACGACGTCACATTAGCAGCCATGGTTATGTTGCGTGATTAAGACGATTTTAAGTCAGAAAACAGAAAATCTGTGAAAGGGGGGATTCAGCAAGGGTTTGGCCAATGCAAATGGTTGCAGGAGAAAAGCTTCAGAAGATTGACCCGTAAAAGCGAAAGGTAGTGCAAAGATAACGTATTTTTTCGAATCTAGAGATTTCAGGCTTTTATGATTTTTGGGAAAACATTTTAACTTTTCTTCTTTGCTGCCGAAGCCGCGGGGTTTTGATTAGGTTTACTTTTAAGTTCGACACAGCTATTATCCCCGAAAATGGCGGCTCGTAGCACGCTTACTGATTTTGATATCGAGGTGAGGAGCTTTAGCCTGCTCTAGTGCCGGGCCTGTAGCAACATGCTTGTCTCCTTACCCAACCCATTTCCACTCACCTGCTCTTCGTACGGCGCAGGGCAAACTCGGCAGCGGCTCCTTTGGAACCGTCTACCGCGCTAAGCGTCACAAAGACAACCAGCACTACGTCATAAAAACAATAAACATTGGCGAGTTGAGCCAAAAGGAGGTGAGGAGCAAAAGCTGAACGATACCTTTCAATGTTGCTGCTCACACCTATTTTCCGCAGCAAATGGAGGCCATCATGGAAGTCCAGCTCCTTGCTAGCATCCACAGCCCTTACGTTGTCAAGTACTTTGACAGCATGGTTGAGAACGAGACGCTGTATATTGTCATGGAGTATTGTAATCGGGGCGATTTGAAGGGGTTGCTAAAGAGAAGGAGGTGAGAATAAGTTGAAGAACCCATGCTGCGGCCTGGCTTTGAATCCTCATCTAGTGCTGCCGTCCTCTTATCTCGCCCTCGCCCTCTCAAACCTCCTCACCTTCCCGCCCCCGCCCCCATCACCCCCCACACCCACACCACACACACCACCAAGACAAAAGAACGAGACCACCCTCGAGTCTTCCCGCTGTTGGAGTCTTTTTGTTCAAATGTGCCTGGGCCTCTACGACATCCATCAGCAGAAGGTGCTGCACCGTGATATGAAAACCGCCAACGTATTTCTCACAGCTAATGATAGCGACGTTGGGCCTCGTTATTTTGTCAAGATTGGGGATTTGGGGGTAGCCAAGCTCCTCGGAACATCTACGGCCTTCGCCAACACCGTGGTGGGGACGCCGTATTACTTAAGCCCGGAACTTTGTGAGGATAGGCCATACAATGATAAGAGCGACATGTGGGCGCTGGGCGTGATTTTATATGAGTGCTTAACATTCAAGCATCCTTTCGAGGCTAGGAACCAGTGCGCTCTGATCTTGAAGATTATCAAGGGCAAGTACACGAAGATACCGGAGGATCACCCTGCAGACGACAATTTGAAGAAGCTGGTTGCCCTTTGCCTTACCCACGACTGCGCACAGAGGCCTTCGGTCAGCGACATCCTCTCGCTCGACTTTGTCCAGGAGCAAGCGGCCAATCATGAGCTAGAGCTGCCGGAGGCGATACCTCGCTGCAAACCTCGAGTCGAAAACCTGCAGGAGGAGAAGTCTATGGAAATGGACAGCGTTCAGGTCCACCAGTCGATGAGCCCTACCGCTTACCCGGACGAGAACGAATCTCCTCCTCCTCCGACCGATGAATCCCCTTCCCAAACACAACCCTCTTCTCAACAGCAGCAGCAGCAGCAACAGCAACAGCAGCAGCAGCAACAACAACAACCGGATGTTATCAAGCCTACCCCTAGTACCCCTAGTAACGGTCCGCCGAAGCGCTCTCGGACACCCTCGAATAGTAACGGGGGCAGGACTTCTGCCAGCCCCAAACCTAACATTCGTCCCAGGACGACAACTCCCAGCTCCAAATACGATAAGAAAAGGATAGTCACAGGAGTCGCCGCCAGGCACACTTCGCCTACCCCGACAAAGCCTCAGTCCAACGTCGGGTCTTTGGGTGTGAATGGTGTGGGGGCTGGCAAACGGACTGCGAATCCGACGGGTAATAACTCGGCTGGAATTAGAGGCAACCGAGTTCGGGGTGGCAACCGAAACGTCTCTCAGGTGGCCACCACGCGGTACCAGAGGCCGCAGCCTGAGGCCAAGGGCGTGCCTCGCAATCTGCACCAGCGCAGCACCACCAACAGGAACGGCTATGCCAGGGAGACGAGGAACCAGGCCGAGGCGAAGGAACAGGGCTTGGGCGGCTTGATGAGGGTGACTGGGGCCGGGGTGGCGAGCACCCCTAACCTGCATGCAGGTGCTAGCAGAGGTCAGGTTGGAGTCGTCACAGTGAGGAGAGTGAGGGAGGAGATGACAGTAGATGAGCACGTTAATAATACCGGAGAAGAAGATGGGGAGGAATTTGAAGAGCTGTCGGAGTCCAAGAGGTGGCAAGTACAGGACTCCAAGGAGGCAAGTCTCCCCAGCACTGTTGGCGACGAAGACGAAGAAGTCGACTCAAACATACTGTCCTCCGAACCAAAAATTGGGGAGGACGACGAAAATGAGGTGCAGTGGGAAGTCATAGACGAGAACGAGAGCAAAGAGGTGGGAGATCCAAATGAGCAATTTTTCGAGCAACAGCAACAGGAGTTTGATCGCGATCTGTTTTCTTCGGGAGATTACAACGCGTCTCCCCCTCAAGACATCGGCACGCAGGTGGACGGCGGCGGCAATCCGCTTTATGAAGTCATGGAGCCTGTGTTCGACGATGAGGAGGACGACCTTGACAGGACGGTGGGCAGCGAAGAGGAGGAGGGGGGTGAGGGGGAGGAGTCTGAAAGAGACGAAAACTCTGAGAAGCCGGTCGTCGACGCTATGAAAGACCTGCGCTTGGGGGGCCTTCCTCCGCCGGGAGGAGCGACCACGGTCTCGGCACGCGTGGACCTCATCGGTGGAATGCAGAAACACGTCGTTGATTTGGACAAGCTCGTGTCACGAGCCACCAAGCAGTGTCGTATGGTCCTAGGAGAGGCTTTTGACGAATTGCACGAGGTGTTCAGGGAGCGCTTCATAGGCGACGACGGGAAAATGATCGCCGACAAGGATCAGAGCGAAGAGAAGACGAACGAGATGCACCAGTATGTTGAAAGCATGCAAGAGGAACTCGTTCAGCGCTGCGGAGGGATTTATGAGGCTTGCTCGGCTGTTTTCAACGTGCAGAGGCTACTTGCGTTGGAGGCGGGGCTGGGTGAAGCAAAGAAAAATTTAAAAAGAGCCTTGTTGGGGCAGCCCGTGACGACCATGACGCCGAGGGTGCCCGCGGCCATCGGCGACGACGGAGAGGAGACGGAGGGCGAAGATGAAGAAGACGGCTACTACGAAGATGATTCTTTCGAGGAATTTCATGGAGAGGAAGAAGAAGAGAAGGAAGCATGATTCTTTTTAGTATTTCCAATATCATTTTTTGCCTTTTTTAGCATTCTTCTGTCTTACTGATTTCTGGAGGTCCGACACGCTGTCGTTATTAACTTTATCAATCTTGACGCTTTGGAGCCTCTTTCTCTTGCTCCCCGGCGTCTCGACTGAAGTTAGAGCGTCGACTATTGTGTGATGTAGACCTTTGGCGATGAAGGGGGGTTGAACGGGTGGGACGGACGGCATAGGTTCATCGGCATCACTGTCGTCGTCGTCATCGCTGCCGGTGGTGCTACTTTCGAACTTCTCCTTGACCTTCATCCTGTCCTCTTTCCTCTCCAACTCATCGTTCAAGTCCATGTCGTTAGCGCTGAGAGCGCTAGATTTCTTCCCGTCGTCTTTAGACTTGGCTGTGGCGGCGACGGACGATACCAAGGCCTGGCCTGAATCCGCCTCCTGCCCCTTGACGTTGAACCAGGCCTTGACCCTCCTCTGCTCCTCGAGCTCGACTTGCGCCAGTGCCACCGCAACGCACAAGAAGTTGTCCTGGGAATCCCTCTCCTCCACAAACTTAGGGCTCAGGAAGTTGGCGGTCTCCGAGCCCACGTCGAGCTCGCAATTCGTCTGCTCGCCGAAGAAGAGAGCGAGGACCGAATTTGTGAGGGCACCCTTTCCCTTCTCGTTCTTGGAGCTGGGCAGGCAGATGCCTTCGACCTCTTCGGAGACCTCGGTTATTGCGAGCTCTAGTGCGCTTCTGCAGATCACCGTGGCCGGCCACCAGGGGTTACCCGGCGCCTTGCCCCATATGGACGCGCAGCTCACCGCCACCGCATGCTCCTCGAGCACTATCCAACGGTGGACGGGAACTTTTCGACCTCCTGTGCCAGCTCGAAATCTGACCAGGAACTCCAGTTCCTTGTACGCGCCCTCTCCGTTGAATTCCTCCTGCTCCTGCCCGTTCAGCTCTCTCCACCTGTCCTCCTCCTCCTTGGACCCCTTCGTCCTCTTCCCCGTAGCGGCGACGAAAGGCTTAAAATGCCTCCTAAAGTCGATGATCCTTCCAACGTGGTACACTCCCCCTTCGTCCGACGGTATGAATAGGCGTATGCTGTTCCCCACGAACACCTCCCCTATCTTCGAAAGCTCCGAGTTCGGCGTCAGGCCGTTGTTGATGGGGGCCTTGCCCTTGCCGCTGTTGGTGGTCGCAGGTTGCTGTTCGATTTCTAACATTTTGTCCCGAATTTGGCTGTAAGCGGGCAGCTCGCTAGTCACAGAGGCGCCGCCGGGGAGGACCTCCTTCAACATGCCCTCGACGTACGCCCAGCTGCTGCCTCTCAAGCTCTTCTCCGACTCTCCATTTTCGAAGTAGTTGTTCAGTTCCTTGCTTGTGCCCATGATGCAGCACTCGGGGCAGAAGAACTCCGTGTCGGGGACGGCCTCGAGCCCCGCGCACTTCAGGTGGTACTCCCTCGAGCAGAACTTTCCGTCGCAGAGGAGGACGGCCTCACCCGCCTCCGCGGCCTCCTCATCACGCTCGCCATTGCAGCCAGCGCAGATTCCGTCGACGTCGTACTTTATCACCGCGCCGCAGGGATCGCGCCAGAGCCCCGATTGGTACTCGCGGCCGGACGGCGGGGTGCTGGTGATCATCGTGAGGCCCGTCCTCTCCTTGCTGCCGCCGCCGCCGCCGGGTTGGGACTTGGAAGAGACAGCGGCGGATTTCTTCTTGTTGCCAGCGCCTGGTTCGTCCTTTTTCTTCTCCTCTTTTTCCTTCTCCTCCTTTTCCTCCCGTTCCCTCCTCGCGCGCTCCAGCTCTGCCTTGTTCGGCGGTAGGAGGGCGAGACATTTCCTCTCCTGGCACGGGAGGCGGAGGGTGCCGGGCCCACCGTTCCTGACCATGTTGACGCAGGCCTTACATTTTCCACATTCCCGCGCAAGGCAGCCATCACACTGGCCACACCGTACCCTACGAGCGGACTTTTTCGGGCCCATGAAACGAGGGGGCAAGAAATTGAAGATCCAGGATGTGGTTTTCAGGAGGAGGGATGAAATCCATCTCTCCCTCTCTCCTTCTATTTGTGGGGTCGTTTCTACGAAGGAGAAATCGACTTCTCCGAATCGAATCTAGTCCAACTCTGCAGTAAAGTCAAATATTCACCAATAGAAGTAGAATAGAGATCGAGTGGCTCGATCATAATGCCGGGCTTCGTGCGGCTTTTTGCGGCCATCGCTGCGACCATCGCTGCTGTTGAATCGCATACCCCTTCGCACTTCAATTCCACCGTAGATAAGGAGTCAATTCCTGTGATGTCGCACCTCCTGACGACGGATCTCACCTTCACTCATGCCATTCAAGTCACGACAACTTCGATACACTCTGATGGGAATCAGCTGGGGCTGACTGGTCGCATCGCTCAGATGGACAACTGCTGGAGGAAGCTGAAGAAATACACAAGGGTGATGATGGTGGACGGCGTCGGGGAGTCCGAGCGCGTCTTGACGATATCGAAATACTGCCTCCGCTGCACTAGAGGAATCCCCTACAATGAGTACGTCCTGGACCTGGGTTCTCTGTCCTCCGACCCGGCCGCCCTGAAGGGGGCCTCTTACTCGTATATCAACGGCATGACCAACGACGCGCGGCTCCTCCACGAGTATTACGAAATCCAGCAGAACGAGATCCTGGGTCCGGAGGGAATATTCAACATTCCGACCCTGGATCGGTTCGTGCCTCCGACTGAGGTGGGCGGGAAGGGAAACTTCTACCTCACGACAATAGCCCACTTAGAGCACCACGCGGAGCAGCTCGAGTACCTCGTCTCCGTCCACAAGCTCCCAAACTTGTACCTGGAGGTAGTGGCCACGATCCGTCACATAGTCGTCCCTCAAATAGCCAGTTCCAGCACCAGCTCCTCCGCCCCCGGCGTCCCTTGCGTCTATGTGAGCTCCTCCGAGCGCTCCGGCTGCGTCGAGGGCGTCAGGCGCAGCACCTTCCTCCTCGCTCCTTGGATGATCGATCAGATGAGGGGGTCGTTCAACAGGCTTCTGTACATGCCCAAGGCCGTGCCCAGGAGCTACAAGAACCCGTTCTGCCTGAACCCCGAGCTCGATTGGAAAACTCTGGAGGACAGGTACCTGGAGGGGGACGTGCTGCAGATCGACAGCCTCATGACGGACGTGTGCCTGAGGGAGCTGAGGAGGTTTGCGCAGGAGGGCACGCTGTTTTACGATTTCAAGAGGTCCTACTTCGGAGCGTACTTGGACGAGGGCGTCAGAGAGTTCGACTGGATAAATATTCTAATAGATGAGTTTAGGGAGAGGTTTCCCCGCGTGATAGGAAGCATGCCTTTGAGCACGGCCTGGTTTTACAAGTACGACAGTTTGGAGAGCCACGCTGGAGGTATAGGCATTCACGCTGACCAGGCAGCGGTGAACATAAATATTTGGTTGACGGAGGACGACGCGAACCTGGACAAGACCTCTGGGGGTCTTGTGATATACGACACGGCTCCTCCGAGAGAGGAGGTTTATGATCCCGAGAAGTTCTTCGTATGGAACCAGGACATAATGGAGGGGTACAGGCAGAATTGGCTCAAAGAGCATGGAGCCAAGAACATCACCGTTCCCTTCAAGGAGAACAGGGCTGCCGTGTTTGATAGCAAACGACTTCACGCAACTGATACTTATCACTTCAAGCCCGGCTACACCAACCGCCGGATCAATTTGACTCTGCTTTTCGGAGACGGAAGGGATCAAGAAGGCAAGACTGATGAAGTGGAGAAAATGAGCAACAAGGTCTTCAAGAACATGGGGGCTACTGGGGGCTACTAGCGTATATTTAAAAAAATATATGAAATAAATTTGAATAAATCGGAACGATTTTAGAATATAAAGTCGTTTTCTTCCCCGCAGCATATCCAACCCTTCAACACGCCTTTCATCGCTTCTTCCTTCTTCGCCTGGTACTCCTTGGATGTTAGGCACAATTTAATTTGGCTGTAAGTTTTCGGAGTGGTTTCCAAGGGCTTGGCTCTTAGCGACAGTTCGACGAGAGATCTGCGGGAGAGCCGCGACGGTGGTTGTGGGGGCTCTGGGGGGGGTGCGGAGGAGGCCTCTTCTAAGTTGCGTTTTTTCGATTTCTTCTTTCCCTTTGACTGCAGGGCTCCTGTGGCGCCGACCGTTACTTCGGTGTAGTGGTGTCCGCCCTTGCCCTTTCCTTCGTCAAAGTGATTGTAGTTGATTGACTGCCCGCTAGCTGACACTTTCTTGTGGCTTTTTTTCTTGGCCATCCTGCTGCTCTCAAA
Organism: Triparma strigata; assembly: GCA_030267945.1. Classification (NCBI taxonomy): domain Eukaryota; class Bolidophyceae; order Parmales; family Triparmaceae; genus Triparma; species Triparma strigata. The sequence continues at coordinate 44,114 of BRXY01000293.1, read as the reverse complement.
GACGGAAGGTACGACGGACACTGAACAACTCGCTCCCCTCCCCCTTATTGCCCTTACCAAAGCGAGCTCTTGTGCGGATATTGTCGTCGTGGGATCATGAGCGCAAACTACGCTGTCCAGATTTATCTTCAAAGGAGACAAGGAGCCCAACAAGCCCAAAGTGCACCAGCGTAGTATTTTGTCCGAGCAAGAGTGAGAGAGTGAGCGCTGCGATGGCTGCAAGTTCGAACGTCCAGATTTTAGGCGGAGCGAAGACAGAGTCTGTTCTTCAGGTTCGCGAGTCAAGGTGATCTGATCTGAGCTGGTTTTCAGCTGGGTGTGGTTGTTGTTGGTAGTGGTGGTAGTGGCGGTGGTGGTGGTGGTGGTGGTGGTGGCGGCGGTGGTGTTGGCGGCGGCGGCGGTGGATACATGAGACGAGACGATCTTCGCTCCCGTGAAATTCGTGGTATTCGTAGTGTCGACAAGGGGGTAGATTGCAGCGTCGCCACAGGGGGATTCCGAAATGTAGAGGTGGAAGGACAGGGCCGGATTCAAGGTCGGCGGGGACTTCGAGGCTAGCAGAGGGCGCCTCAGTGAAGAACTGCCGTCGAGAATCTCCCGCAATATCGCATAGATTAATCCTCTTCGGGCAAGGACCTCAGCGTGACTGTCGTGGAGGACCCTCCCTCCGCCAAATTCCTTGATCAGTCCAGGGCCGCAGCACTTGCTGCCCGTGGCCAAGCTCACGACGTGTAGGCCCTTTGAGGTTTCGTTGTGACACACAATCGCGCTGAGGACAGTCCACTCGCCAGTGGAGCTTGGAGGCTTCCCTCTATTCGGGAGCGACGAGTACAGCTCATTCACGCAAGTATCTATCGACGCTGGAGTTGGTTGCGCGCTATTTGGGCTGAATGAGTTGTCCATATACTTCTTTTTTGGTCGCGGAGCAGCAGCAAGCAGTCCTCAAGCTGCTGAAGGTTGGAAAGATCAAGTCTAAAAGTCTGCAAAATAGATCCAGTCAAAAGCCCAGTCAAAAGCGTGACCAAAGTATCGTAAATAAATATGAGCGGAGGATGGGACGCACTTCCGTTGCTGGAAGAACTCCTCGAAGGCATCGAAACGTCGTATCCTGATTGGTACTTGCCAACAGCGATTCAGGAGGAGGCGATCCCGCTGATCCTCGGCGGTGGTGATGTCCTCGCTGCTGCTGAGACTGGTAGCGGCAAGACCGCCGCCTTCTCGCTTCCTATTTTGCAGCTCGTCGTCGAGCACTACCGCGATATCAGTGAGAAGAAGCAGGCTGAGAAAACAAAAAAGGCCCAGGCCGGCCTCGAGGCCATTGTTCCATTTTCCCTTTCGCTGGTTGATAGGGACTCTACGATGTCGATTGCCTCGGGCGGGCTCTGCTGTCAGACGAGGCTTGAAAAAAATTGGTCCGGGGTCCGCTGTACGTCGGGCGTCACTGAGGGCTCGCATTATTTTGAGGTCACCTGTGAGGACGAGGGAATCGTCCGTGTTGGGGTGAGCAGCAGCGTGAGTCGGCTTGAGCTGGGAAAGGATTCCGGCAGCTTCGGCTACGGAGGAACCGCCATGAAAGTCAACAAGAACAAGTTCGAGAAGTTCGGAAAGCCGTACAGCAAGGGCGACGTCGTCGGGTGCTTTTTTAGTGTCAATAGAGGAAAGGTGGGCGTCGGGTGGACTGTAAACGGTGAAGACTTGGGCGGGGAGGTTTTCAACGTCGAGGTGCCGGAGGCCGATATGGGTGCTGGTATCTTTCCTACCTGCGCCATGAAGAACGCGCAGTGCACGTTCAATTTCGGGAAGGCCGACTTCAAGTTCAAGCCTCCAGAGGGCTACGGCAAGTTTTGCGACTGCGAGAAAATCGATAATCCCAAAAAGGCTGGGGAGGACGCGGAGGGCGCGGAGGGGGGGGCAGCCGGAAAGAGCGGAGGGAACGGCCCATTGGCGATCGTACTGGAGCCCACTAGGGACCTGGCAGAACAGACCTACAATACTTTCGTGGGCCTGGCGCAGAACCTCAAAACTCCAGCCGTAACGTCTGCTTTGTTGGTAGGAGGCGTGTCGCCGAAGCCGACGCTGGAGCTCCTCAAGCAGAACAAGGTGGACGTCTTGGTTGGGTCCTCCGTAATAATTCACGACTTCATCAAGCAGAAGAAGGTGAACCCTGCCCGATGCAAGTTTTTCGTCTTGGACGAGGCCGATCAGCTCTGCGAGAAGGACAACGTGGATAAGGTCAAGGGTATTTTCGACAAAATCCCGAGCAAGACGAACGACCTGCAGGTTTGTTTCTTCTCGGCGACTCTGCACAGCGACCCTGTCAAGAAGCTGGTCGCGGAGATATGCAACAAACCGACGTGGGTCGACTTGAAGGGGAAGGAGGCCGTGCCAGACACTGTCCATCACTGCGTCGTTCGCGTTGACCCCTCGTTCAACTTTGGGGACCTCGTGTTGACCAAAAGGGGGCTCAAGGGGCAGTCCATTCGAGATTTCGTCAAGACTGACGCCGTCCACAGAAAGTACGGCAAGATGGAGGAAGTCGTTGAGTGGGAGGAGATGGATGAGAAGGATAAAATGAGCGAGAAACTCAAGGCTGGGAAGCCCATTGCGTTGATCCGGCTGATAGAACAGCTCGAGATGGAGCAGGTCTTGGTGTTTTGCAGGACAAATTTGGACTGCGACAACCTCGAGAAGTTCCTGAACGCGGCCGGGGGCGGGGACAAGTACGGTGCCTACACCTGCTGCGTGCTTGCGGGAATGAGATCGATGCAAGACAGGAGGAGGAATCTGGAGAATTTCAAGGCAGGGAACTGCAGGATCTTGATAGCTACTGACGTCGCGGCGAGGGGCATCGACATAGGAGGGCTGCCTTACGTCGTCAACATGACCCTGCCGGAGCAGAGCGAAAATTACATCCATAGAATCGGAAGAGTTGGAAGGGCCGAAAAGATGGGGCTCGCCATCTCGCTCGTCGCCAAGCAGGGGGTGAAGGAGAAGGTGTGGTGGTGCCAGAACAAGAAGAAGCCGCCCCAGTTCGACAGGCGCCTGTTCGAGGAGGGGGGTAACTGCAGGTGGAACGATGAGGGAAGGCAACTGCACGACGTCGAGAAGATGCTGGGAGGGCTCAAAGTCACGGAGCTTGTGCTGCCCGAGTTGAAGCTGCCGCAGGAAATCGAGGACATTTTGAAGGGTGGCGGGTTCGGGGCCATGGCCGGTTCGGACGCGAGCAACCCAGAGCTCGCCTTGCACCTCGAGCAGCTCGCGGGAGACGTGAAGGACCTGGGAGTGCTAGAGTTCAACCTCCAGACGAACTGGCTTCGTGGAATGAGGAGGGAGCAGGGAGGCGAGGGGGGCGAAGAGGGCGAAGAGGTGCTCGCAGATATGAAGCTTACAGCCCACGCTAGTACGGGTTTCGCAGGTTGAAAGTTGTTGTTGTTTTCGCTTTATCTAAAATTCTCGCTGTTTCCTGGAAAATCATTTTTGATCCAATCCCTCGCCCCTCCCACCCCAATCCTCGCCCATCCCACCTCCACTTCTCTATCTATATCATCCCTGCAACCATCATGCCACCTTCTAAGTCACCAGTCGAGATGGCCTTCATTGAGCGGCCCACAAGACCGGCAATTATCAACTCGTTTCTTCGGTTACCCTCACTGTCGTCATCCTCCTTTCTGGTTGTAACGCTCTCATCGTCGAGAAGTTCTTCTTGGGACGCTGCGTCTTGCTGGAATTTGGTGCCTGACGCTTCGACCGCAAATAATAAAAACGCAAATATCATGGCAATGCCACCGGCACCTCCAACGTACCATACCGCTTGAATCCAAGCTGTTTCGACCCCCATTACTGAAAACAGATACAATGAGCAGAATGCTGCGAGAGTGAGCAGCACACCCTGCCCTCTCTGCCACCACTTAAGATACTTCATGGTGGCTATATCTTCGTAAGTTACCGCCGTAATTCTCTGAACCCGCCTCGGTACTTCATTTCTTGCTATTGACAGAGACGCTAATGTCAATAAGTACGCAGAAAGGGTCATTGCCGCCATTGACGTGTTATAACACATCTCAGAGTCAACATTTCCCTGACTGAGGATGCAATTGACGGTCTCGAAAGTGAAGAAGAGCATCGGAGCCATGGCGGATGTACCCTTCACTAAGATAGTCTGGCAGAGGAAATTTGATAGCTGCAGCAAAATATTCGCAGGAGGAGCTGCAATGTTAGAAAGAGGACGAAATTCTCCCCCTTCTCCACACCATGGCTCACCTCATCCGCTGGCAACTGAGAAATAACTTTGCGAAACTTCAGCAACAATCTAAAACAAAGCACCCACAAAAGCATCCTTACTAGCGCGAAGGCACTACCAAATATATCGCCAAGACGTAGGAAAGCGACGAAAGATGCTATCTCGGCAATTACACAAAATGAGATGAAATGAATGTTTAGTGTCCTAATATACTTTGGATCGGCTCTCTTTGGTTTCATGAAGATAGACAAGACCAAGGACAAAGCGGACATGGGAATTATCATATTCGCTGCCTGCGTAGCCCATGTTTGCAGGGTGACTGCGTAAAAGATCCACAGCACGGAATAAGCCGAAGTTGAAACGACACTGCGACGAGCATTGCGTTGGCGATTATAATTAGTGCGTATAGTAGACTCCGATCATATATGTCTTTCTTACCTAATACCAATAAAAACAAAAGATATTTCTTCCACTGGCGTCTCCTTGCTCTCAACCTCGCTATTAGCTTGGGATCTGTTCGTTAAATCGGACCTAGATTCAATTGTCTTTCTGATAAGCGCTTTATTAACGGAATATATTTCAGATGTCACACACCACATGGCGGATACCGTACCAGTGAGGCCAACCACAGCAATAATATCGCCGTTTGTCTCAGTTGCGCTCATCATGGAGAACAAGAAGACAGCGCATGCGCAAGTAATAAATGATAGGAAACCTTGGACTCCTCGTCTTAGTGATACCTCCATTCTGGCGATTTTCTCCACAGTCAAAGTCAAATCTTTTCGCCACGCTTTTCTTACCGAGCCCTGGACTAGTTTCATCGTCCACCACACTATTAGATAGCAAGATATGAATGTAGAGCTGGAAGCAGTGTGGTCACAACTGTCCATTCCCATCTCAAACATGCACTTTGTCGTACGAAAGGTCACGAACAAAATTGAGGTTAGGGTTTGGATTCCGCCAGTCAGCAAAGTACGCGTTAAAAATTCCTCGATTTCCTTCGGGGGGAGGCGACCGACAGCAGCTCGAAGCTTGAGCCCAAAGTGGAAAAGAACTGCCAAGCAGACGAAGATTCCAAAATGGACGGCCGCCATCCAGGCCCTACCTATCTTTATCTCGTGTCCCGCCCAAGACAACATTGAAATAAAGGAAAAGGATAGAAAGTGGATTCGTAATTTCCACATATCCCACGTTGTTTTTCTCTTTGGTTGGCAAAATAAACCTCCAATGTAGTACACAATGGCTATTGGAAACAACAATGTTGCGGTCCAGGAAGATGCACTATCCTTGTTAAGGGCTCCTTTCAGATTCAAAACTGTTTGCGTTGTCGTCGCAAATATGCCCAAGAAGAACCATACCGATGATGCTTCAGTTGCCGACAGGATGATTGGCGTGCGTGACGAAGCTGCTCCGTGGGAAGCCGCCTGTTCGTTGACGTCGCTGCTCGTGTTGGTGTTGTTCTGCTCCTCATTCCTCATCTCCTTTGAAATGGTGTTGCATTTCCACAGAGCGTTGACTACAAGCGAACCGACTCCAACGCTCATGATTGCACTATAAAAGTTTTCTTCTGCTTGGTTAGAGAAATTGCCTTCGGCACCGTAATTTCCGAGCAGGAAAAGCGCGCAGAAAACAGCAAGGGTAAGGCCGAGAAATTGTACTTTCTCTTCCAAAGTCATTTGCATTGTCAATACCCTTTGCGCCGTCACAATGTGCTTATCAAGGATGCGGCGCGGCACCATTCCGCTTAGTAATCTTATGAGCATATACGTTGCAACCATTCCTCCGAGTCCGCTTTGACTGAAGAGGGTTCTACGACACTGCGTCCAGTCCGCGCCTTCTGCAGACGCACCGAGTTTGCACTGGATTGAGGCAAAAATCAAAAATGTGAGCTGAGCTAGCCCAATCAGCAGACTCTGCTTCAAGACGTCATGGATGAGAAACCTGGAGAGCTCGTGGTTGGGGAGACGAGCAATGCGAGAACGGGACTTTAACGCGATAATGAAGCACGGAATCCACAGCAGTATCGTTCGAATAGAGCCGTTGAGGACGACTTCCCTGCTGAATTTTCCTAGAACGATACGAAAGAATTCCCCACCAATTGCATAGATTATGAACTGAGCATAAAGGAAAACTTTGTACTTGAGGCTATTTAGCCGAGGTTTCAAAAAGAAGAAGATGCCCATAGCTGAGAAGGAGATCGGGACGATCGTCCACATCCAGAACTCGAAAAAATCAGGGATGCCGTACAGGGCTGCGTAAAAGTGAAGCACGGTGGAGCCTGAGGTAATGGCGAAGGTAATGGCGGAGTACATATTAGCACATTCTTCCACAGGACGGATCTCGCAAACCTGTGGCTGGGGAGGGGTCAAGTTGCTGTTGGGGTCAATCTCAGTGGTAGCGGAGTCTATAGTTAGGGGATTAGTGGTAATCGTCGCCGTAGTTGTTGTTGTGCACAGAGGTGATGGGGAAAGAGGCGAAGGGTGACCTCCTTCGGAGACGGCCGCGACATGCTTGTTCGGAGCATGCAGGGGGGAAATTGCGGTCGCATTTTCTTCGGGATTACTCAAAGTACGCCTTGGTCCCGTATTTTCTTTGGTGCGCCCATTATCCTTGTACGTTTTGAACGTCGATGCCCTCTGAATATGCCTGGGCAACTGCTGCTCTGCGGCAGGTTGTGGGGAGCCAATTTCAATTTCCATTTATTTAATGAGTGGAGTGTGAACGAACGAAGACCGTCGAACATTAGGAGAGGTTGATGAGAGGGGCTATAAGGGTGAAAGAAACACGTGAGGGGTGTACGCTAGTGTTTGAGAGCTGCGATTCCTCGTCTCTGACGAAAGCGATCAAATAGGTTACAGGATATAGAAATCCTTTTCTTGCCTATGATTTTGGGGCTGGGCTATTCTGTTGTAGCAGCCCCTAAATATAGAGGTGAATATCTCCTTAAAAAGACTTATCAAAAACTTGCTAATAATGTTTTGAGTTTTCAACTTTCGACTTTGGGAATTGGGAATGGTCTGGGGATCCATGATATCAAAAATTGTGTTTCCACAATGGTCCGATTTGTAACCAGCAAAGCCGCGGGCTCAAGTATTAATCTGTCCTGGGGAGCAGACGACGACAGTCAGCGGTTTTCCCGTGGCGCGCCCGCCACCTCATCTCGACAGAACTTCCCCGTTCAAAATCAATACCAGCAACAGCAGCCTGTCCACAACAGTATGCCTGAGCGAGCGGCGCCTGTTTATAATACGAGCCACGGTGCCCCGAGCCGAGTCTCGGACAAGTCTGATTTCATTGCCAATCAGATGGCGCTGCGTCAAATGGAGCATGAACTCAAATATGCCAAGCACATGCAGGCTCCGGCGGGTGCCTCGGCGGAGCAGTTCACCAGTTCTGACGACCTCTTTTTGACTGCCGCCCACGAGCGCCCGCAGCAGAAGATTCGCGGGTCCGCGTTCAAGCAGCCTCACCACCCTCATAGACAAGGCTCGCAAGTATTCAAGGATGAGGAAGTTGCCGAACAGGCCCGAAGGATCGAGGATGAAAGGGACAGAAGGGAGAGGGAGCGGGAGGAGCGCCAGCTCTATCAGGCTGTCCAGCCCGGCAACAATTTAAACCGCCACGTCACCGGGCAGAGCTATGCCCAGAAGTGCATGCAGGACATGCAAGAGAAGCAGATGAGAGCGCTCCAGGAAAGGCAGGCACAAATCGAGGCTGAGAGGAGAGACGAGGAGAGGGTGAGGAGGGAGGCGATGCAGCTCAGGATGCAGGTGCAGGAAGAAGTGAACAAACAGGCCCAGCGCCACGCCTTGGTCGAGAAGCGAGAAGCCATAGCCAAGCAATGGCAAGAAAACAACAGTGTTGGTGGTGGTGTCGGTGCTCATGCTGGTGCCGGTGCCGTTGTGAAAGCCCACTCTACGGCTGATTACTTTGAAAACAGGTTGTCCAAGCAGCCCACGGCGCACCTATCCAAGTTGCAACAGATGAGGGAGGCAAGGTGGGAGCGTGAGAAGATGGAAATGGGGCGAGGAGTTGTTGCCAAGGCGGGGATTGAGAACGAGCGCCCAAATAGGATGGTGCGGGAGAAGGAGGGTGGAGGGGGGAGAATGGCTTCGCAAATCAGCAATGGACCTGGGGGAGTTCCGTGGTAACGTAAAACGTGTGTTTTCATAATATCAATATCATTCATTTACTGTTCTTCATCATCATCTATATACCGAAATCCTCAGAGTCCTGAATATGGATCATTTGGTTTACGCCGCGATGCCTGAAGGAGAGCTCGCCAGCATGCAAGCACATGCGCCCATTCCAATCAATGTTTTCCTCCAGGGCTGTTTGAAAGGTTGATCGGCCAGCGGATGTTTTATCGAGCAGTGATTTTGCACCGCCCCTGCACATATAGCCCCTGTCGCCTAAGATTGCCCGGTTTAAGTGCTGGCGGCAGAAAACTCGGAGCTGGTGCGTCCTCCCAGATTGAGGGAAGAGCTTAATTCTGTGACGGTCGGAGGTTGGGTGGGGTTGGGAGTGAGCGGGTTGAGCGGAGTGAGCCAGCGAGGAGATGAGAGATGAGACAGCTTCTTACCTAGTACAATCGACTCCGTTTACTTCCACCAAACCTTCGCTCTCATATCGTGTGACGCCCGGCGCAGATTTCTCCGCACGCTCCTTCACCCCCTTCATATAATTCACACCCACGTTGCTAGTTTCTATAAAGTGTTGCAGCGACGAGAGGTAGGCGTCGTCGACCACGTCCTGCCAAGGGCCTTTGTCTATTATCGAGTCGAGGGCCTTCGCGGACTTCACGCTAGACTCTCCTTGTTGTTGGTGTGGGGGTAGTGTTCCCATAACAACAGCGCTGTAGGTTTTCTTGACGCGCTGTGTGTGTGGGGGGGGGGGGTTAGTCATGGGGTTAGTGCTAGTGCAAGCCTGGTGTAGTATTGGAGGGGGGGGTCTCACCTTCTCCCGGAATTCTTCGTACAACCACCGCTGAGCGTCCGGGCGCAGCGCAACGATCAGCAAACCAGAGGTTTCCATATCCAATCGATGCACGACTGCACGAGGGACGTCAGCGACACCGAACTCTTGGCACACTGTGACGAGCAAAGTGAGGAGCTGTACAGAAGAAGCGTGGTAAACGAGATGATGGACGGACTCGGATTCTCACCTGCTGAAACTGCATTCTCACTGCAGCCAGAAGCACCCTCTACAGACAAGAGGCCGGGCGGCTTAGATACAACCACCAGCGAGTCGTAGTCGGTGTAGCACACCTTCAGCGTCTTGTCCGTACCAGGGACGGGAATCCGCCGAGGATACGGAAAGGGGGAGGGCGGAGCGAAGGGGGGTAGGAAATCGTCAGCAACTGCACCCAGCGACCTGGTTGTTCTGGGTTTGGTTCTTTGGGTCGTGGTGCGGGTCAGGAAGGAGGTCGCCTGCCGAAGCATCATAATGATGAAGACAATAAGGAGGAATGAAGTCCAAATAGATCCTTTGACCATTGACAGGAAGAATGACTTTTCTGAGGGTGGGAAAGAAGGCGATCGTGGATGGATATTAAGAAACTGACGCTCAAAACAGACGAAAACGCAGTCCGATTTTTTCCAGAGAAAATTTCCTCAAAACTGAGGCATTTTCGTGGTCAATTTTGTTCATATTGTTCACTTTGAGATCTCTCAAAGAAATTTTCCTGCTTCAAATTTATCAAGAAAATCCCATTTTGACCGAATTTAACAATAGATTTTCACGATAAAAAGTAGTATATACACAATAAGTTACATATTTAGAATAATAAGAATATCTGAGAATGTATGACAACACTCTTGAGCCACATAAGACCTTCTCTATTCAATTTTTACAATCCAACTTCAAATCCCCTTTTTGTCATTGTGAATGAAATATTATTCCTTACAGAGGTCTCAAAATGAATAATATGACCAAAATTTACCAAGAAAATGTTTGAAACAGCCTAAACACCGAAAGCGCTCGAAAATCACGTTGCCTCGCGATTTTTCAGCGTGGTCGTACCTTCGAGGCCAAAGTAAAAATAATTATAACGAAACATCGGGTTATTCGTTGGAATCCAGGCATGTCAGTCGAGGCCGCACTTGCCTCCGACTCCGGCCCTTCAAAGCTTTCTGTTGGAATGCTGAAGGCGCATTTGAAGGAGAACCAAATGTCTCAGTCGGGAGAGAAGCAGTCCCTTTGGGTGCGCTGCAAGTTGCTTCACAGCGTGCAGACTCGCTCGTTGCGCACAGCTGATGGTTCGGACCCGACCAAGCTGAAGCCAGCTGCCCTCAAGAAGACGTGCGCTCATGCCGGCGTATCGCCGATAGGTTCCAACGACGAGCTTCTCATGGGTCTTGTCGACTGTTTGCTGAAGTCACATACCTCCACCACCTCAACCACCTCTACTGAATCCACCTCAACATCCACTAAATCAACTCCAAAACCAAGTGGCCCTGCCCTCGCCTCTGCTGTCCTTTCCCTCGCAGACACATCCACTTTCAATCCCATCGTCGTCCTGCAGCTCTCGGATCCCTCCCTCACTCCGTCCTCCCCCACGGCGAGCCTCCGTCGATCCTACCTCAAGATGTCATTGCTTATCCATCCCGATAGAATTGGTCGGGAGTTCAAGGATGCGACGAAGGCGTTCCAGGTGCTAGTCGAAGCCTTCGAGCGGCTCACATCCCCCACCGAACTCCCTTCTGATGACACTTCCTCCTCCTCCTCCTCCTCCTCCTCCAAGAAGAAGAAATCTACCCCCGTCCGCATCTCCAGGTCAAATGAGCGTTGTCACAGAACCCCCGTGCACTGTCCTCGCTGCAAATCACAGTGGGGGAACGACATTGAGGGAAATCCCGAATATTTTTATAACATCTTCATGCAGGGCTTGAAGAGCTTTCACTGCTCGACGTGCCTGCTTAAATTCGGATGCATGTCCGCGATTCACAAGTGCCCGCATTGCAAGGTGAGAGTGTGTGCGGTCGATACTTCCGAACGTAAAGCCGCTGCTGTCAAATTATACGCCGTTATTAACAACACGAACGCCCCTTCTATTGCAACTCGCTTCGCTCCCTGCAGCACTCGTTCGAGTATGATCCCGCCGACTATCACCGTACGGTTCATTGTCCGAACCAAAAGTGCAAGAAAACGTTTGGTTTCTACCTCTTCCATATGTCTGACTTGGCCCTTCGCACTCTGCACGACGATGTTGTGAAAGCACGTGACGAAACCCTAAAGTTTGCGGCGGGAATGAAGAGGAGGGCAGAATCTGCTCGCAGGCGAAACGATGCGTCGGAGGACGCGCAGGAACTCCAGCAGTTCAAGCTCGGGTTGGCGAACGAGTGCCCGCTGTGTGGCGTTAGGTGAGATGCTGCGAGGAGCGAAGTGACTAGTTGAGAAGGCGAGTGTACTTGTTGAGACGGATGGAGCGAGCTGAGATGCCAACTCCTTTGCCGTTTCTAACGTCGTGGACGTCCCATCCTTTGCGACTCGCTTCGCTCGTCGCAGCTACAAGGAACTGAAGGACAGCGGAATCTCCTGCGCCGAACACATGCTCAACTGCAACGACATAGAAAAACTTCAGAAGAGGAAACGGGAGAAGCAGGAGATGAGGGACAAGAAGGCGAAGCGTGAGGAGGGGGAGGCGAAGCAAGACAAGGCGGCTGCGCTCGCTTCCTGGCAGTTCCTCGGCTCCAAGGACGAACAGCTCTACTTGCTAGGCGAGGACGAGCTCGAGAAGGTCGCGTCCGACCGTGGCATATCCACTACTAGTAAAAGCAAGAGCGACGTGATTGCAGCCATCGTGAGCGGCAAGAGTACCAGCCTCGTGAGGCACGACGGTAGCCCGTCGTCCTCGATTCGCAAGGAGACCCTCCCTTCGATTGAAACTCTGCAAAGGTTGGACTTGGAGGAGCTCAGGTGTATATTGGCAGCGCACGGTGTCGTCGGAAGTGATGGAAAGACCAAGGCGCAACTCCTGAGGATGGTGGAGGGGGCCATTCTGGACGACGATGATGAGAAGGGCAGCTCGGGTGTGATGTTGCTCGAGAATGGGAAGAACGGGAACGAAAGAGAAGAAGGATCGAGCGAGGATGAGGACGACGACGATGACGAATATAACGAGGTCGAGGTCATCGACCTCACTTAAAAATAACTCTGAGGATGACTTTGCATACGTAAATCATCTCAAATTCACTATCGACTTGCCTCTGCTTCTACTCCAGCTCCTAGTCCTCCTCGTATTATTATTATCATCATTATTATTATTATTACCCCTCTCCTTTCCTTCACATTTACTGTAAAGGTGATCTCTGACCATGTCGACATCCACTGTCATTTCGTTTCGAAATAGGTCTGCGACAAATCGAGGTTAACGAGTTAGAATTGGGCGGGGGTGTGAGAGGCGTGTCCTCGTGCTCATGCTCACCTATAAATTTCATCCCGATGAGCACCATCAAGGAAAACGCGACTGCCACAAAAGCCTCCACGTAAGATCTGTTGGCGCACCAAACCTCTATCATCTCCCACAGCGTGAGAACTTTTTTGGCACCGTTAATCTCGTCGTAGACTTCTTCTACCTGTCCCGCGACCTTGGTCCAGGTGTACTTTCTTGAGAGCTCTGTCCACCACTCTAGCTTCCTGCGACGAGCGTGTTAGGGTTGGAATCGCTTAGGGTTAGCGGTGATAGATAGTGGCGTCGATATCTCGACTGAAGCTACTACTAGCGCAGTCGAACAATGAATGAATGAACAGCATGTTAAGTCTCACCTGCTCTCTCGCACTCCGTCTCTGACCATCGCCTTGTGTCTCTCCACTCCCTCCTTCACCGCCTCCACCATTTCACCCACCCCACCATAGACCACCCCCCCGTCCCTCTCCACCTTCATTTCGTTCAACACCTCCCTAACTCCTGCGACGATCAGCGAAGCGCCGAGTTAGGGCACCGCAGAATTACCACGTTCCCAGCGAGGAGCGAAGCATCAATGATTATGCAGCTCGTTGTTGTCGCTTCGCTGTCGCTTCACCCCTCGCTCGAATTCTTACCTCCAACATCCGTACTAACTACGACCAGTCCGCAGCAAGCTGCTTCCAAGACTGCGATGCAGAAACTCTCCGTGAGGCTAGTGTTTAAGAACACGTCCCCGTCCCTGCAGCGGCGACGACGAAAAAACGAGTGAATACTTGCGACAAAATAGTAGTCAATCGTCGCTGCTTCGCTACCCTCACCTCAAGAAATCCGCCACGTCGTCCCTACCGACGCTCCCAATCATCGTGACGCGACTTTCTATGCCATGGCGCTCTATCATTTCTCGCAGAGGCAGGCTCTTGTTGCCGTCACCACCGATTGTGAAGTCAACGTCGTGGCAAGAACGCACGATGGACGGGATCACCTTTATCAGTATGTCCGTCCCCTTCCTGTAACAGAGCCTGCTCAGAACGACTACGTTGACCCTTTCGTTCTTTTCCTTTACCTTGGGCTTGAAGAACTCCCCGTCGACGGCATTAGGGATTACCCTGACCTTACTCTCGTGGACGTCGTTCCTCAGAACGACGTTGGCGCAGGTGACGGAGCTCACGCCTATGTGAGCGTCAGCTCTCGCCACGAGGCGCTGCGCCGCGGAAAGGTGTAAAGTTGCGAGATCGTTCAATGGGAAGAGGGAATGATCAGTGGAACATGTGGGGATGTTGAGGAGGCTGCGATGAGCGAAGCGACGAGCGAAGCGAGTCGCGTGAAGATTGACGTTCATGAGTTGGAATTGCGTAGCGGTGATAAGGGCGTCGATATCTAGACTGAGACTGGATCCAGTAGTATTGGCTAGGTCGCCGCAGCTTCTCACCTGGCGTAGAAGAGGCACTCGTTGGAGAGGACGGAGGTGGCCTGGTGGCCGTGAACGAGGGTGATGCGGTCGCGGACGAGGACGGTCTTGAAGAATATGTAGGATGCGAAGAAGGTGGGGACGGAGGTGCCGGCAGAGAGGGGGAGGAGGGGCAGGTAGTATATCTTAATCGCGCCAAGGTGGACGATGCCATTGCAGCCGTTTGCAGCGGAGGTCAGGATTGTGACTTTGTGTTTCTGAGCGAAGAGCGAGAGAAGGGGGTCAGAGCGGTCAGATGAGGGCCAGATTCGCTGGTAAGCAAAGTTGCACAAGGCGCTCTGGCGTGTGCTTTACCTCGCTTAGTTTTTCAGCCAAGGAACGAATGTGTTCCTCAACGCCGCCCACGCGAGGAGGAAAGAAGTCCGATACCATGAGAATGGAGTGCTTCGTCATCGTCAGCGTCGGAACAATGGTTCGGAACAATGGTTGGTTTGCAGGTCAAGTTGATACGAGCAGCGGGGGCAAATGTTGGCAGAGATTTTTGGTCTGTAAAAAGATTAATTGCTAGTGGAAGTTGGCCTAGATTAGACAGCCCAGGGAAATTATTCAAATGGACCCGTGGGCCCGAGATTTAAAATATAAACGTCGTTTGAAAAAATCCAACGACTTTTGCCAGGAATCTCACCAGACAGTGTACGTCTATCCGCTCGTGCTGCCCTTCCGCCTCGCGAGCTCTTGTACACTTTGGCATTCCAATTGTCCATTCGAAGCTCGCAAAATCCGCTCGGGGTGGCAGCAACAACCATACCTAGCACGAGTCGGATTAACGGTGTCGGCTTCTCCTCCCCTCGGCACGCCCAGCAAGCCCCAAACGCGCTTCCGCTCCCTCAATAATCATCTCTAACACGCTCACTATCGCCTCAGCTCCAGAATTAAACGCACGCACGATGTCTCTAAAGAAAGGCGCCAAGATCTTCAAAACAAAGTGCTCTCAATGCCACACCCTTACTGAGGGAGATGGGCACAAGCAGGTGAGAAATATTACAGCGTTGTTGTGTTAGTGAAGGTGCAAGGGACTAGAGCACGCTTTTTATAAAATTCTACTTCCAAATCCAAGTTCCATTCTAATTCTAATTCTAATTCTATTCCATTCATTCACACAGGGCCCTAATCTCTACGGCCTCTTCGGTCGTCAATCCGGCCAAGCCAAGGACTACTCCTACTCCACCGCGAACAAGACCTCCGGCGTAATCTGGAACGACGACACGCTCTTCGACTACTTGCTCGCGCCCAAGAAGTACATCAAGGGGACGAAGATGGTCTTCGCGGGGCTCAAGAAGCCGGCGGAGAGGAAGGATCTGATTGCGTTTTTGAAGGAGCAGACGGGAGGGAATGCATAACTAGTTGGTAGTAGCAATAGGAGTGAATGGGGGAAGGAGGGAGACTGCACAGCAGTACAGCATGCTTGGTATCGAGGTATCGAGGTGCAGCAGGAAGGGTTTGTCTAAAATAACCCGTGTCGAAAGTAAAGGCTGAGTTCGGTAGTTAGTAAACTCTTTTATCATAGTATCAATTGATGTGCCTCTTTGTTTTCTTTTCACTACCGCTCCGATAGCTCAGATTTCTTCGGTTCTTCCGTAAACATTTCGATCCATCAAACTCGTCTCTACAAGTCAAAAACTTACACAACGCTCGTTACTTTCCATCTCAAAACCTCGGCATACGCCACTGATGTATCAGCTTCTCAAACAGCTAGATTTAACATGATATCCTGCTGAATTAGCCCAACAGAAACGGTTCTTTTAGCCGAATTTCATTGTTGAAAGCACACGTTTTCAATACCTGGGAATGTGGAACATCAATTCTCAATTTTTTTTGTAAAACACGCCGGAATGGTGTTAAATAGACAAATCCGCAGATCAAAAGCCACCAGATCGCTGAATCAGCTACACAATAGTGCTGGGGACCTTAACTTGGTAAGAATTCCTCGACACCGATGATGCCAAAGATGTCAACTCGTCATTCATGGCGGAAAATGGCATTTCGGGGCCAATTTCGGACCGATTTGTGATTTTTATACCAACTTGGGTGGTTCAACTAGACTATTCTGGGATGATACCGCTCGACACGCGATTGTCGACGTAAAACCATCAATTTGTTTGCATTCCATCGATCCGAGTCAATCAGCTCAGCCCATCAACTTCTAATCGCCTGCTCTCCTCAGCACCGTCACTCCCTTGCCTCAAAATCGAAAGCACCGGCCAAGGTGAAGCGGAAGACGACCAGAAACAAGCCCCCGAACGTCACGCCCGCCTCCGGGAATACTCCTCCTCTCGGTCCGCTGCGGTCTGATGCGTCGTTAGGAAATGTAGGGCACAGCCTTCTAATGTCAGTCCTGAAGGGCCGCGGGGACGAGCACGACCACGGCTACACCGCTAGTCCCACGACCTCTGAGCACGGGAGCCCCTTTCTCGTCTCCCAGAGTTCACATCCGTCACCGACCAGACGGTTCCTGTCGCATAGGTCAGTGAGGGAGACGTGCACCTACTGTCGCATACAAATTGTTGCACATTGCTTAATTATTGATGTTCTAACCCCCACTCCCCCCCTCGTTCCCACCCCCGCCCCCGCCCCCGCCCCCGCCCCCGCCCCCTTTTCCTTAGCTGCCCGCCTTCGCTGCAGAACTCCCCCCCATTACACCCAAGTTGCAGCCTCGACGAACCCCCAGCCAGCACTCACCACCACCCCCAACACCACCCCTTCGACCTCGGCTCCTCCGCCACTGACGACTTCACGCTGCAGCGTCAGGTCGAGGAGAAGGTGCGCCGCTTCTCGCTGGTCCTGGAGGACCCCGACGAGAACGACGACGGCTACGCTGTCGGCCTGACCCTGGAGGACTCGACCCCCCCCACCAATCCTAAGCACACCAACCCGCTCTACATGTCGGACGGTTTCGCGGGCATAGGACGGTCGACGACTATCATGAGCACGTGCGTAATACCAGACTACTTCGACCCTTTGAGCACGCAACCCTCTCAACCCCGCCCGATTGCAAATTCAGTCTCCAACACCACCGTCAGCAACACCACGAGTGGTTCCTCTTCTACCTCCTCTTTGACCACCACCGCCACTACCACCACCCTCCCCTCCCCGGGGAAAGGAAGCAAATCGATCGCATGGGGCGCCATGCCTATTGCCCCCCACCTCATCGAATCCTCCTCCTCCCTCGCCACCACCGACCTAGGCGAGTGGGAGGAAGAGGACCACGAGGTCGGCCTCTTGGCCGACCTCAAAATTTAATCCACCATCTCCCCACACATGCACAAATAACGTAACGCACAAACGCAACGCAACGCAACATACTTATATTTAAAACAATACAACAAATCCCACCCAAACCCATCCTTGACGAAGTTGACATAGCAACTTGAGGAGGAGTTTAACATAAACAATTTTCGACCTAGGTGTCTTAAACCCTTTTTCAATATAAAACAGTAAAACTATTTCTTCTTGACATTCTTGAACTACTTGACCCCCCCCCCCTCAACCCCCCAAATAATCTCCCTGTCCCATCATCCTAATCTCCTCCTCCGTGTACCTCTCGGTAGTTTCCATTTCCTCCGCCGTCATGTTCTTCCACTCATGCCTAAAAGCGAACATGATCCTCGGCTTCTTCCCTCCCTCCTCCTCCTCAAACCACTCCGCCTTAACCTCGCAAGTCTTCAAACTCGAACAGTTCGCCTCCAAATCAGCTGCTAACGCTTCGAATTCCTCCACGTCCTCTAAGGACTTCAAGCCGTGCTCCCCTGATTTAGGTAGTAAACACTTGCACTTAAAAACCGATAAATTAGGGTTACTCGAACCGAAACCTACTCCACCATACACAGCGAAACCTTCCAAAACAACTGACCTAAGATATTTCATCCCCCCTAAATCGTCCGCCCTCACATAATGCGGCCATAGCTTCGGGGCGGAACCGTACTTTTTACAGTCGGTGTTACTCCACCATTTGCTCTTTTGACTGCAATGTACTGAGAGGGTTTCGAGGTTCGGGCAGGCTGGGGAGAGAGAGGAGAAGAATGAGCGGGTTCGGACGGTTATCAAGTGGGAGATGTAAGTGTAGCTGTCTGGCTTTATTAGGGAGAAGTAGGACTGGTGGTTGAAGTTGGTTAGGGTGAGGTTGAGGAGGAGGGAGTTCGGGAGGACGGTGTTGAGGGTGAAGTTGGGGGGAGGGGTGTAGTGGCAGGCGGAGATTTCGAAGTTAGAGAGCTCGGGGACGGAAGTGGGGAAGGAGGTGAAGAGACAAGCGATGTTCATTCCGTTCCATCCGCCTTTGCCTTTGATCGTGTTGATGAGGGTTTTGACGGTGGGGGTTTCACGCGTTCCTGGCTGGGTGTCTAACTTCGTCTTCTTGCCGGGAGTGTATTTACCATTGGCTTTCGACTGACGTACGAGGCCCGATATGCGCGCGAGCTCGGGGAGCGAGCATTTGGCGCCGTCGAAATCGTCGAACTGTATGGACTCGAGGCAGGGGCAGAACTCCGCGAGAGCTTTTAGGGTAAGGCACTTCTCGAAGGAGATGTGTTTGAGGGTTGAACCGTAGAGCTTGCCGACTTGGGCAGCGAGGGTGGTGCTGCTTCTGAACTTCTTCCCCCTTAGCTTTACCCTTTCCAACCCCTTGGCCTTCTGATGAAATGACTCCAAAAAGTATTTGATCTCGTGCAATTCAGTGTTGTCGGTAGGGTAAAGATATAAGTCCTTAACTTGTGAGAAGTCGAAGATTTTAGGAAGCTTGGGAAAGGTCTTAACGGGAATACGGGTGACGGCGAGGAAACCTTTGGAAAAGACAAGAGGCTGTTTTATGGAGGAGAGGAAGTTCAGGCAAGTCTGCGAGAAGGAGAGGAGGGTCCTGAGATCGTGGTACTGGATTATTTCGAGGACGCAGACGTCTGGGAGTTTGGAGAAAATCCCGGTCGAGAGAGCGGTTTGGGGGTTGTTGGAGGCTGAGAGGGCAGAGGAGCGAAGCGACTAGTTAGAAATGATTTTATTATAACACGGTTTTCAAAACGATCGTATAAATAATACATCCTCGTTAATCTCACCTGCTTTGTGGACGGAGGCGGGGGGGAGAGTGGGAGGGAGGGCGAGGGAGGAAGTCAGGGAGGAGGTGGTGAAGAGTTCTTGGAGTAATGAGGGGTTTCCGAAGTTGGATAGCTGCGACGAGCGAAGCGAGTCGAAAAGGAAGGGGCGTTCATGTCGTTAGAAAGGGGCAGGAGAAGGGGCGTTCATGTCGTTAGAAAGGGGCAGGAGAAGTTGAGAACACACATCGGAGGGAGACAGTGGTCATCGCCTGACGCCACCTCTTTCAGCACTTTATCTAGTCATTAATGAGCCTCATAGTCCTCACAACTTACCTCATAGCAACGCATGACTAGACCTTCCAAGTCAACTCTCTTCGAACTCGCTACTAGCGTTTGAACCCCAGCATTTGAAGCAGAGAGACCCTCCCTCTTTTTCCTCTTTTTCGTCTTTTTGGCTGTGCTGCTTGTCTTGGACGTCGTGGTTTGGTTTGGGGTTGTTTGACTGGATTCAGAGTCTAGCAGTTGATCAGGAGACCACTCATCGTCTTCAGACATATCGTCGTTTATTTTCTTGGGAGGCATGATAAATCCCTGGAAGTAAGTCCCTCAATTTTCCCTAGAAAGCTCTATTTCTGGGCTATTTACTACCTCTTTGAACAATTTTAGATTAACAGGGGGTTAGGTTTATATCATAAATTGCATTAAGACAACGTTGATCGTATTTTGACCGACCTTAAATCAAATAATAATCAAATAACTCTCTTTGCCTGATATCATCGCAATCATCGCCCATGCGTTCGCCATTACTCCTCCAGCTGTCGCTGCTCCTCCTCCTCCTCCTCCTTCTACTGTCTCATACAACTCCATTTACGACGCCTCATGTTAGGGTTCCTTTGAAGACGTCTAGTCGAACTCAAATACGAACTCAAATACGAACTCAAAGGGTCCCTAATAGGGTCCCTAACAGGGTCACATTTAGTTACCCTACTACTACTACCAGGGGCACCACAAGCCTCTGCACTTCGTCTTCATCTTCATCTTCATCTTCAAATGCCGAACCAAATCCTGATCCTGAACCAAACCCTGAACTGATAAGACAGTGCAAAGAATACTTCGCCTTCCGTCGCACTCAACGCCAAAATACTCAAACTACTCAAACTGAAACCAACCCTAACCCAACGAATCCCACGACGAAAACCTCCGGCGGCAGCCGAGGTAACTTCCTCCTCTCCTCCCTCTCCCTCTCCCCCCCCACCCTCCAATCCGCCAACTATGACGACCCCTACTACGACACCCTCGACGTCCTCGACTACGCCGAGATGACCCGTCTCGGCTACGACCCCCTCGTCCGTCTCGTAATGTCGACCCCAGGCGGACGCTTCTCAGTGTACCGTCAATGCGGCCTACCCGTCCCTCCTATCCCTTCAGAGTTGAAGCCTGACCGCTCCGTAACCCCCCCTTTAAAAATAATAAAAGAAGGTGAAATAATCGAAGGAATGTACACCGGCCTAAAGCTCGGCACCTCCCTCGACTCCGAAGAGCTCCGCCTAATGTCCGAAGACGTCGGTTCCCCAAAAAAATCCTTCGTCCCTGATAAAATATTACCTACACCTAAAAACGTCCCCCCCAAACAAACAGCTGACTGGACGGCTGAAATGTTAGACGAAAGAGGCGTAGAACAAGGTCGCGTAACATCCTGGGCTCGTACGCAATCCGAGAAACGTCTCGGACAAAACAGAGCCAACGGGGGACTCTACGTTGGGGGGAAGAGAGTGGGGGATGGGAATTTAGCGTTTTTGCTGTTGGCGCCTGTTGGGCCGAGTTTGGGTTTCGGGAGGAGTGGAGGGGCGGAAATGGTTGATTTAATTGGTTCAGATGCTGCGGGGGCACTTAGGGTTGTAGGGTACGTTTTGACGGCTGCGTGGGTGGCGGGGAGCGTTTTGGGGGCCAAGAATAATGGAGTTAGGGGGGCGATTTTTGGACCGGCTGACGCGAAGGAAGTTTTTGAGGAGGAGACAGCTTTGTAATTTATAACATTTCTGATGATCTTCTACTGACTTCAATTGTTTTTCAACCGTACACCCCCCCCCACTCCCCCTTCTTCCCCCACCCGTCACCCCCTAACGCTCCTTGCTTAAAATAAGATGCTGGCTCTCCTCATCAATGTCGTCCATCGAGTCCCTCCTCTGCATCTCATTCAAGAACTTCTTGTACTGCTGGTACTTGCCCATCGACATCTCGGAGATCGTGCCGCCAGTGGTTGAGCCGTTGTGGATGGAACCGTCTTGGAGGTTGTTGAGGGTCGAGCTGCGAGCGAGGTATATCTTGAAGAGTTCCGAGGGCTAGGGCGACAAGTTAGAATAAGTAGCTCGCTCCTTTTCACGTAATTATATAATTGAAGGGGGGGCCTCAGTCGCTTCGCTCCCTCGTACTCGTTCTTACCTCCGTCCCGATGTCATTTTTATCAACGAACATGACCCCTATCTTTGCCGTCATATCTCGAATCGACATTATCGTGATGGTCGCCAAACAGAACGGAATCGTGCCGCATGGCAAAAAGCTCTGATTCATGAGCATTGACTGGAAAAAATTCGTCAGCGCCAGGGAGGCAAAGTAAACGATCAGGGTCTTTAAGTTCACGGGGACGAGAAATATACCGCCTAAAGCTATTCCTGTTAAAACGCAGTTGTACGACCATAAACCTAGGGGCGCTCCGCGTAGGTTAAATCCGCATGCCAAACACCAAGTCCAACCAGCGACTGAACCTAAAAGACCGAATCCTACGACGAGCGTTAAGATTAGATTAGCTAATGCAGCCACTCGTCGCTTCGCTCCTCACAGCCACTTTCGCTTTTCACCTGCAGACCATCGGCTGTACAAAAATACGGCGCCGAAGACTAACCCCCCCGAAAGCGTACTCCCTGCAAAGAAGACCTGCCCGAAACCTCTGAACGTGGCTCCGATCAAATCGCCCGCGTTGACGTTGACTTCCCCCCCCCCCCCACCGTCAACTTCTAATACACTTTCGTAGCCAGTTGTCAAGTAAGCTTGAGCTAACATGAGCCACATTACGATGTTGAAAGGGAGAGTAAAAGTTGAATTCTTCAAGGACATCTGGATGATAACGGTTACGATGGGTAGGGTAACACCCAAGACGAAGATCTTTACGAAGGGAGAGACGGACCAATCCTGCGACGAGCTTTAAGATTAGATTCGCTCCTCGCATTAAGATTAGATTCGCTCCTCACTTTAAGATTAGATTCGCTCCTCGCTTAAAGATTAGATTCGCTCCTCGCTTTAAGATTAGATTCGCTCCTCGTTGTCGTCGTTCGCTCTTCATACTCCCACACTCACCTGGCTGAAAAATACTATTGACTGGCCGACGAGAAAAGGATTGAACCCGTACAAGCCGTGTCTCATGGCGTTGCTTTCATCACCTCCAGCCTCATTCTCCGAAAAGAGAAGAGCGACGAAAAGATTAGCGACAACGACGTTCAAAATTCCCAACCCGACAGTGCCACTTCCACCTTCGTCGTCAAGCAACAGGGCTAAGATAATGAGCAAACCTGAGACCGGATTGTCGGAAAAAATAACCTGACCCACACTCCTCAAAATTGTGTTGACGCCAAAGTCTAAAACGATGGACCCAAACCAGTCCGCCTCGTCAAAGTAGCCAAGCCAAGCCTCTGCCCCACCAAAAATCCACCTCTCCAAAGATTCAACCCCATCTGATAACCTCTTGCTTCCGTCGTCGAATTGAGTTCCAGACGCAGATTTCTCAGCCTTGCTTATTTCCGTTGCCATTGTTCGCATCTGAATTTCAACAAAATTCTGAACCTCCTTGCCCAGATCAGCGTCCCCCTGACATTCGCTTTCGATATCACCGGGGTTATTCACTCCTTTTGTACGCTGGGACTTTGAGGCACGATTTTCCTCTCTTCTGAAGGAGGTTGAGTACTCGGTTGACGACGCCCTGTCATCTCCGCCTGAAATAAAGATGGAGTGATCAGGGCGTGAGGACCGGATCGGGGGAGGAAGGACAGTATCGTCATCGGGCTCCTCGGCCAGTACTGTGGGGGATTGCATCTTTCTCGTTTGGAATTATGAGAAGGACTTCCAGATGGCCAGATTTTCATTTTTTGCCATGAATCACAACTTCACTTTTCGCGCAAGGGCACTAAATTGGAACAGTTGATTGGCCCAGAAAAACTGACCTGTTCAATAAAAGTATGATGCGCCTATTACTCACCCTCACCTTCGCCCTGGGCGCGCTGGCATCGCCCGAAGATGTCTATAGCAAGTTTTACCAAACATCAGATGTTAGCGCCTCCTCCGCTGCAACTGTTGTCTCTGGGAACATTCCTTCCTACGTCGTCGGCCGCAGCATCCATAACGGGTAAGTCGGCTCTCTTGACCCAGATGCACCCCCTCCCTTAACCTACGTCCCAACTAACACCTCTACCCCATTCCCCTTCCCCACCCCCCGCTATATTCTGACGCCCTGCGCGCAGCTGTGGAGGATTTGGATTCGGTCCTCATTCGTTCTCTCACGTATTCGACTGTTACGCAAAGCTTCACAGCTGGGACTTCCAAGGTGACGGCACCGTCACCTTCTCAACGCAGTTCATGAGGACCAACTTTTACAACCAAAGCGTGGAGATGGACGATATCTGGCCTTCTATCTACTTCGGCGTCGAGAGTCCCCGCTTCGGCATGAAAGACCGCATGTCCGCCATGATGAACAGTAAACCCGCGGACGGCCCCGATACCTTCGACAACCTCAACGTCAACCTTTGGGACTTTGGTCTCTCATCCCCCGACGGCAGCGAGAAGATGGTGTTGGCCCTCACTGACGGTCTGATCATGAGGGGAGTCGGCGTCGAAAGCCTCAACACTTATTATTTCGCCTTTGACGACTTCTCAGCAACGATGAACGGGACAACGAGCTCTGCCCACCCCAAGTACATTCCCGGTACCCAGACTTCGGTCAACTACTTCATCAAGCCCAACAACATGCTTTCGTCCAAGGGCACAATCTATCTGTACAAGCATGAGTATGGCTCCACCAAGATCGATACCTTCTTCGAGGCTGATATTCCGTCCGTCAACTACATGCACAGCATCTCAGTCACACCCAACTACGCCATTATCTTCTTAAACAACTGCCACTTCTCCGAGAAATGCGTCATGTCCAGCATGGAGAAGAATTGGAAGGGCGTGCAGAGGTGAGAAGAAACTTCGGAATCTTCGAACTCGAACTCCCTTTAACCTCGCAGAATCTAACCCGATCCTCGTTGACCCCGCAGCTGCTTTTCTTGGGATGACTCCCTAACCTCAACCACCATCTTGGTTGTCGAACTAAAAACCGGCGAGATTAAAATGACCTCCAAGGCGCCCCCCCTATTCACTCTCCACCACGCAAACGCTTACGAGGAGGAGGATGGAAGTGTTGTTCTTGACCTGTGCGCATTTGAAGACTCTTCGATCCTTCAGGCGACAGTCTTCCAGAGTGCTACTCTTCTGAACGAAGCGTCGCGGAACGCCTACAAGGCCGAGTTTGTCCCTCCCCGCTACCACCGCCTCGTCTTGAAGGGCGACGGAAAGGACGCTGAGGAAAAAATCATCCCCAGCTACCGCGACGGCCAAGAATACCCCTTCGATTTCCCGCTGACCAACCCTAAATACGCGGGACGAAAGCATTGCATCGTGTACGGCCAGGACTCTCCATTCGCTGGGGGCTCCGACAAGTACTCCGCAACTGCATGGGTCAAGCTCAACGTTTGCACTGAGGAGGTCCTGGTGTTCACCCTGGAAGACCACTTTGCGACAGGCGATGCGAGGTGAGTGACAGCGAGGAGCGAATCATCGCCACTTTATTCCAACTCTTCGCTTCGCTCGTCGCAGTTTCGTTCCTGACCCTGACAGCGACGAGGAGGACGCAGGAGTCTTGATGACGGCGTGGGTTGACGGGACAGGAGAGGGCGAGACGTACTTCAGGATTATCAATGCGAAGACGATGGAAGAGGTCGCGACAGTTCGCTTCAAGGACGAGGAGGATAAGAAGATATTTATGCCCTATGCCTTCCATGGCATATGGCTCGAGAACTAGCTGCCTCAAGTGGTAGCTGGCGAGAAGGAGTTCATCATAGAAGAAAAGCAATTGTAACGTTATATTTGCTTTTAGTAAGTCAAACCCACACATTATTATTCGTAATTCGTCCTTTCCACCAACTCAGAAGCCAACATATCAAGTAGTGCTTTGCAAGCTTTCTCGTCTGCATTCTGAAATACTGATCCTGCCCTGCTATCGTTGAGCGAGGGACGTTTTTTTGCACCCCC
This sequence comes from Triparma strigata, assembly GCA_030267945.1. Taxonomy (NCBI): domain Eukaryota; class Bolidophyceae; order Parmales; family Triparmaceae; genus Triparma; species Triparma strigata. The sequence goes on along the minus strand of BRXY01000293.1, from coordinate 18,639 downwards.
CTCCTTTGTTATAGAACAGTGATCCGCAAAATTTCGTGATGAGCCCACAGAACCCAGCTATATGATTTTCTTCAGATGAAGAGGGTTTTCTTGTTTAGGGCAGGAGCAGGCAGCTCTACCTGCTTTCGCTTTGCTACTTGTCTAAAATTCCTTTTTTCCACCCCACCGACCAACCACGAAATAAACGTTGCTCGCTAAACGTAGTAATTTCCTCAGCTACGCAGCTCCGAGAACGTTCACCTCCCTCCTCCGTCGTGGTGAAACTAGACTAGCAGAGTCCAGTATTAAAGCCATCGGGGCCCCACCAGCTCCCCCCCTCAAAACTGCTCTCACGTAGAGATCTCTTTGGCCAATATGGGTAATCAGTGCCAAAAAAAGTTGGCGGCGACTATGCCGGAAGAGTTGGCCACAACAAAGCGACAGTTTAGGGAGGAGAGGAGCGAGTTTGAGGTAGGAAGCATTACATCTAGCAGCCCCCGAGCAGCCCCTCCAGATCGCTTCGTTCGATTGCCGAAAACAACTTTGAAAACTAACACCCCCCTTTCCTTAGATGACCGGAAAAGTTGACTACAACGAGGACGAGTTCAAATTCGACCTTCGCACAATGCTTGATGATCCCATGGGGCAGGTAAGCCTCGGACGCAGGCCCGGCAACAGCAATCCCCTTCACCCCCGATAAACCCGCCCAGACTACTCTCGTCCCATTCCGCCCCCCCGCACTACACTAACCACCCTGCCTTCCTACTCCGCAGAAAATGCTCGCTGCCCAAGCTGCAAAATTGATGAACAGAGAAAACCTCTTCTGCTGGGTTGACATACACGAGTACCACAGCATCCCCACATTGGATTATAGAAGGTGCATGGCGTTTCAGATTTTTGCTAAGTACCTTAAGGAGGGTGCCCCGATGCGCGTGGGAGGCCTGCAGAACACCGTTGTGGAAGATATAGCGGAACAAATAAGGAAAGCAAGACAGGTGAGAAGTTGGGAATGCGTCGTTAATTCTCTTTGTTTTAAGGCCACCATCGCCGCTTCATAACTCTAACTCGCCGCTTCGCTCGCCGCCTCGCTCCTCGGCTTGCTCCTCCCCTCCTCGTTACGCTCGTTGCAGGAGCGGCATCCCCTCAGCAGGGGGCTTTTTGACGAGATAGGCGAAGTTTGCTTCAATGAGCTTTTGAGGAGCACGTACCTGCCCTTTAGGAAGAGCCCCGAGTACAGACAGTACAAGGTGAAGTACAAGAGAACGTACAACCTAATCCGCGTGGGGGACTTCGACTATATGGGTGCTCTGGGACAGGGAGGGTTCGGACGTGTCGTCCATGCGAAGAAGAAGACCACTGGGCAGCACCTCGCCATGAAAATCCAGCTGAAGACGGCCCTTCTCAGGCACTTTAGGAGCGACATCGCCGCCCTGGAGTCTGAAAAGCTCGTCTTCGCTTCCTGCCATCACCCCTTCATCGTCAACATGGAGTATAGCTTCCAAACCGATTGCCACGTATTCATTGTTTTAGATCTGGTGACGGGCGGCGATCTCCACCAGGCGCGCAAGGCGTGTGCGTCGAGGAGGCTTCCCGAGGACCGCATGATGTTCTACGCGGCGGAGATCGTCCTAGCGGTGGACCATCTGCACGAGATGGGAATCATCTACAGAGACCTCAAGCCTCAAAACGTCCTCTTGAGGGGGGACGGCCACGTGCAGCTTACGGACATGGGCCTCGCGGCCCCGCTCGATATGGCCTGGGAATGGGATGAAGATTTGGACGGTGGGACGGAGGATAGTGTTAATTACGATGCCGGCGGGGGTGGCGAGGACGGAACTAATAGTGGAGGAATTAGTCCTCAGCAGTCTTTTGGAGGGCAGAAGACACCACCAGGCGCCAGAACTCCTCCTGCTGTCATCGAAGAACACCACAGCGAGGACGGAAAAGGGGAAGAGTCAAACGGGACGATTGGCCGTTCGCTTGGCATGGTCAATGACCTGGAGGAGAAGTACCAACAGCAAACAAAAATTTTACAGGACGCCGCCGACGCTAAATTGAACGCAAACTCCTCCGTAAACGAGAGGAATTCCGTAATAAACAAGGTCAAGGATCAAGCGGACATCGAGGCTCCTCTGGCGCCTCCGACAGGCATGACGCCGAACAATAGCGAAATGAGGAGGAAGACCAAGGTCAGGCGAAGCGACACCAACGAGGACTCAATTCAATCACAGAATTCCTCTCCCAAGCCGTCAGGGAGGCAAAGGGGATCCTCCTTTAGAAAACACAGCAGCAGGTGAGTTACGAGGAGCGAACGACGACACTGTTGTACTTCTCTATTTTCTAACTCATAAATGTCAATATCGTCACAGCCGAATCGGCAGCTTGAGACACAATTTGACTCGAGGAGAAAGTCTCCTCCATGAGAACCTGAAGGCGACGGAGGATCAGCCCTACATCCCCGAGAGGAGAAAGAGCGTGGTGGGCACCAGAGGATACATGGCCCCCGAGATGGTGGAGCTCCGCCTGAAGAGCTACGACAACGTCAAGGGTTACACAGAAGGCGTCGATTGGTTCGCCCTAGGCGTGACGATGTTCGAGCTCTTGACCGGCCGTCGCCCCTTCGACCGTAAGCGCGGTCAGCCGCCTCCCGCCCCCATCCACGAGCTCGACTCCTTGTACAACCAGCTCGCGCTCATAGAAGGCATCAGCGACGAAGACGCCAAGAGGCTGCGCAAGGACATAGAGGAGTACGAGACGATAATGGCCCCGATCATATACCCCCGCTACATCAGCGAGGACGCCCTGAATTTAATGGAACGTTTAATGTGCCGAAAGCTGCCCGAGCGCATAGGCTGCCGTGACGAGGGCGTGCTGGAGATCAAGAACCATAGGTGAGAAAGTAGCAGAGCCGGCGAGGAGCGAAGCGACGATGCTGCCCCATCTTTCTTCGCGATTTTCTAATGTCATGTCTGTTGCACGCTCCCCCCTTCCTTCAGCTTCTTCGGGAACATAAACTTCGACGGTTTATTGAATTTGGAGGTCCCGCCCCCCTACATCCCCGAGAACACCACGTCAATACCCGAGAGGTCCCAGTTCGCAGACTTCGAGGACATGATGAACCACTTTGAGAAGGACAAGTCGAAGCCGCCGCGTTACAACTGGCACGAGGTCCCGAACGACGAGGGTAAGGAGCGCTTCGTCAACTGGGACTGGGTGTCGCCGTTGACTCTGAGGAGGGAAATGGGCGTCCAAGAGGACATGGAGCTTCTGAACACCATGGAAGACAAGGGGGAGGCGCCCAAGGGGGGCAACAGCAGGCTGAGCATAAGAGGAAGTTTGAAGAAGAAGCTCAGCTTGAAGAAGGACGTGCAAAAGGCATGAGGATAGGATTACTGTGGGAATTGTATGCATAGGTTTACGTGCTATTGTAGGAGAGGGAGCAAGGAGCTGTTAGGGTGTGGTTTGGGTGGTTTGGGGTAGGGAGGTGGGGGGAGTCTTTACGGATTTAAAGTTTTGATAGCGTGTAACAAAGATTAATTCTCAAAACCAAAAAAACTACCGTAGGAGTTATATAATCCCCCCCCCCCCCCTAATCTCCTTTCACCCCTAACCGAAGTTAAAGTGAAACTGCTGCCCCCCCCTCTGCTGCCCTCCTCCATGCCTAAAATGCTGCTGCGGAAAACCCCCAGGGGACCCTCCCCTTCCCCCTCCGCCCCCGCTCTTATCCATAACATCCTCACCCCTATCATACCTAACCCTAAGCTCATCATCACCGAGGACCTCGTAAGCTTCCGCGATGTCCATGAACATTTTTTCGGCTTTCTCGGCGTTGTCAGCGTTCTTGTCAGGGTGCCATTCTAAGGCTTTCTTCTTGTACGCTTTTTTTATCGACGTCTTGTCGGCGGAACGGGACACGTCAAGGATCTTGTAGTAGTTCTTGGTCTTAGACTGCTTGAGCGCCGCCTCGGCTTTCTGGATTTCCTGCTGGAGGGAGGGGTGGTCGCGGAAATTGTTGGCGGTATTTTTTAGGATGTTGAGACCGTCTTGGTAACGCTCCGCGAGGATGTAGGCGCGGCTTAGGGGTATAGCGGTGTCGGGGTGGTTGTGGATTTGGTACGCCTGACGAAGGAGAGCGAAATAGCGGAGGAACGTTAGAGTGCTATATACAGTTGGTCGGGCTGACTCTCCCAGCTCGTGCCTCTTTCTCTCACCTCCTCTCCAACTTGAATTGCCTCATCCGCATGATTCGACCGAGTCAACGCCTCAACCAGCCTGTTAAACACCAACCCTACCCTAACCTCAGCTGACATTCGGCCCTCCTGGTCGGCGTTCCAGTTTTCGATGATTGACCGGGCTTCTTTTAAATATGTTACGGCCTTATCCCAGTCGTTGAGGTTCTCCGATTCGGCACTGTCGTTTTTATCCCCCCCAAACGAGTTAGAGAAGGGTATGGCAGCGAATCGACGTTTTCTTAGGGGCGGCCTCACCTCCTGTCCAATTTCTTCTTTAAACCTTTGACTAACTTATGCCCTCTCTTACAACCTTTATCTTCCGGATCCATCTTCAGTCCACTCTTATAATGATTGACAGCAACATCAATCTCCCCAAGATTAAAGTAAGCGTTACCTCTCAACTCGTAGTATTCAATCGTTGAAGGTGAAGCTTTAATTAATGTACCTAGGTCGGTTACTGCGAGGTACGTTGAATCCTTATCTGTTAGATGGAGGTAGGAGGAAGCTCGGAGCTTCAGGAGATCGATTGATGTAGTTGACATCTGGGAGAAGAGCTTGGAGGTGAACTCGATTACGCGTTTGTGGACGGTTTCGGAGGATTGGGAGGAGGGCTGGGAGGTTAGGGTTTTGAGGAGGGTTAGGGTGTCGACGCATTTAGTTAGTTTGGGAATTTCGGAGGAGTACTTTTGTGATTGGGAGGGGGTGAGGGAGGGGAGGGAGGAGAGGTAGGTGTAGTCGGAGAGGGCGCCGGTGCAGTTGAGGTTCTTGGAGTGGAGCTCGGCGCGGGATTCGTAGGATTCTGGGCATCGGGATAGGGTTAAGTGATTTTTTTTGAGTTAGGGTTACGAGTAGAAAAGTACGGTGCACACAACCACACGGTCATTTGTCGTTCGCCTCACCTATTTTCGACTTCAACGACTTTTTGTCTGACTCCGGATCCCCGTTCAGGAGTTCTATTGCCGAGTTCAGGTCATCGATCATTCTGCGAAAGGGTTAAGGCGCGGTGTCGTTTCGTCAGTTATTTCCAATCAATGTGCGTGTGTGTTTTTTTACTAGGACAACCGTGAGGAGAAACGTACCTATTCGTCAACTCCTCTTCTGACAAGTTATTAATTTCCTGCCCTAACTTCATCCCTTTAAGTACCGCAGCATTCCCCTGCGCCCCGTCAATAACCCTCTGAACTCTCTTATAAAGCTTGAACCTTTTGAGGTAATTCTGAGCGTTGGTAGGCTCGAGGGATATGCAGCGGGAGTAGAGCTTGAGGGATTTGGAGTAGGAACGCTCTGCGAGGTAGTTGGAAGCGTGGCGGCGGAGGTCGCCGACGGAGGTTGATGACAGGAGATCGGAGAAGGAGACCTGGGGAGGACTGTTGTTGTTGTTGTTGTTGTTGCTATTGTTGGGTGGCGGCGGCTGGGCTTGACCGCCAGGGTTACCTTGACCGTGAACGTTGGTGGGGATAACGCACAGCATCGTTACAAGGAGGATGAGATACGATAACCGGTTCATGCTTATATTTGAAGCGTTGTTGTGCGCGTTGTTGTGCGCGTTGAATTATTTGACACGGCAGCTTTATTTGATCTATAGGGCTTGCGACAGTGTTTTTTTAAAGGCGTCTGTGGGTTATTCTTGATGGTAGAAAGGGTTCAGTCGGACACGTTTACCGTGGGCTTGCAATTGTTTAAGAGGCTTTTTTATGTTGTTTTTAGACGTTCTCTATCAAAAATTGTTACACGATATTAAGGATACAGTCGACGAGATTGAACGAATGATGACTATATGACTCTGTAGTACTCTAGAGGGGAAGGGACGGTGGCTGTTGGATTATTTCATTATTTCCATTTTTCAGGATTTATCAAAAGCTGAGACTTCACAGACAACAGTTGCGCTAACATGAATTTCGATACCTCAGCCGGATTTTCCATGGGCGTGTCCGGAATGGACATGGGCCTCGGTAAGAATAATAATACGACGTTGCGTATTCGTTGCGTATTTAAAGATATTATTTGCACTTTTTAGTCAAAAGTGTGCCGTCTCCCGCTCTGCCTCCATCCGCATATTGTTGCTGCTGCATGCATGCTGCATGATGTATGCTGCATGGTATGCATGATGTTTCGCAGGTCATGAGTACACGGTCACGTTTCATAGGTCACGTTTCAGAAGTCACGTTTCATGAGTAATGAGTCATGCTTCATGTCAAACCACGTGTTTCAGACACTAACACAAAATCAAATATGAATCATGAATCAAATATACATATTAGACGACATAATCAAATCAAAGAAGAAGGAGACGAAGCGTTCCGCCCCCAAGAAGAAGCCTCCCGTCAAGAGCAAGAACAAGGCAGTTAACAAGTCCGTGGGACAGTCCAAGGCGAAGAAAGCGGCGCAGGCGGCGAAGAAGAGGGGACTTTCAGACACTAAGAAGGCGGGGAGGGTAGCCATTCAGAAGAGCGTTAAGAAGCAGCAGTCCAAGTCCCCCGCCCGCGCCCGTACCGGACTAGCAAGGTAAGTGAGCGATTTGCGTGCGGAGCGGTTTGTGTGCAGAGCTGTGTACTTTTATATTGCAACATAATTTTAATATAACGTTCAAACCGTCCCTTCTACCTCTCTCCTATATTATCCTCAGGGGTCGCGTAACATCGAGCCGTCCCGTCTCTCGCGGTCGCTCCGCCCCCAAGACCATCTCCAAGAAACCCGCCGCTCTCAACAAGCCCAAGGCCTTCACCGCCACCCAGCAAAAGGTCGCCATGGCAGCCCTCAAGAAACAGGGCTTCAACATCCCCAAAGGCGCCAAGATGGTCTTCTCAGCCCCTCCCCCCTCCAAGAAGGCTCCACCCCGCGCACCCCCCTCCCGCTCAACCGGTTCAAAAAAATCCGCCCCTTCAAAAAAATCCGTAGCCTCTAAAAAACGTACCCCCGTAAAAGGAAAGTCTACTGCAGCTCAGAAGACTAAAGCAGCTTTGGCGAGGGGTAAACAGATTCAAGCTAATGCTAAGAATAAAAAGAAGAAAATGGCAGCGAAGAAGAGAGGTATGACTCCTAGGAATTAAATTTAGTGGGAGTTTTAAAAAAGCGATCAAGGTTTTGTTTCGGGAGGGGTGGGGGGGGGTTTGTGTTGTGCTATTTTCTCTAGAATAAGAATAAAAAAAAAAAGGTTCGAAACTCTTTTGGTTTCTCCGTTTTTTATCAAAAAGAACAAATCAATGTTATACTTAAACCGAACTAATTAGGTAAAGGAATAATATCACTCGTATCATATTCCTTAAAACTACTCATTCTCATTTCCGCAGAATTAAGTACATTCCCGTTTTTATCTGTACCTTCAAACCCAATAAATACATTAATATCACAATAATCATTATAATCATCACAATAACTCTCCCCAACATAACATGATTTCTCGTTAAATCCAGAAACAACACCACCTTCCCAATTATATTGATTCGCAGAACATGTTGAGGAGGAACAGGTCGAACAGGATGTATCCCAGTTTATGGAAGTTATGTAACCGGAATTTAAGGTTATTATACATGTGTTGCTTGGGAATATATTAGGGGGTTGGGTGTAGGAACGGAGGAGGGAGGAGGTGGATTGAGATTGGATGGAGTAGAGGAGGGAGGTGGGGAAGAGAGGAGAAGAGGTTTGGGTGGTGTAGACTTATTTGAGAATTTGATTTTAATTTTATGGTGTTATTATATATATTAAAACGACGATGGTGAAAACGTTACATTATAAATGTTCTTACCTCCTTTAATCCTCAAATTAACCAATTGTTGTTCCACCCGCACCTTGAAATAATACGTCTTATAATCTCCACCTTGCGTGAAATTCGTTATAGGAGAAAGTGTCAAGCATATACCGTGAGAGTGGGAGAGGACGAAGGGGGAAGGGTCACAGAAATCGAGCTAAGGAGGGGAGTGAAGAAAGGGGGGTGAGGGGATTGTAGTGAGGGCGAGATGGCGTAATATTTATGGTTTTTGGGGTTATTAAGATGGTTTAAACGTACTGTTTGAGATGTTGAGATGCTCATGTTTATTAGTAATAACAGTATTATAGTTAGATACGTCATTTAACGTTAAATATTGGAAAATATTGATATTTTATCGGTTTGAATTTTCTCAGTGAAATGATGTTGACAATTGGATTTTAAACTTTGCAAGCTGTTTTCGAAAGGCTGACCTTTTTTCGCTTTAACCAATTTAAAGACAGAACGGTTTATAACATTTACAGCCATTCAAATATTAAAATCAACCGTTTTATAAAGTTATACTGAACATAAAATAGGATTTCATAAAAAAAGTCGTTAGAGATCTGTCTCTCCTCCCTTTGACACACTGAATCACACACAGAAACACAACACAGATGGACGATGATCTAATACAGCCGAAGGAAACGGCTTGGTACTTGGAGTGCATTAGCGGGATGCTTCTGTTTTTGCTGGTTTTTGGAATGTCAGGGACTGTAGGTGAGTAGAGGGAGAGAGAGGATGGGGGCGTTGGATTTTGTTTTTGTGCTCGATGATGAAATATTTAAAATGTAGTTAATTGATCTGACTATGGCGACTTCCACGTGCAAACGTAAGAGAAGTGCTTTGAAGAGAGACCAGTTTCCACACTTTGTGTCCCCAATAATGCGACTGAGAGCACACCACACTAATGACTAGCTCCACGCCATCGTCGACCATAATACTCTAACTCGACTCTTGTTATTCTCGCTCTCGTGCTCTTGTTCTTCGAAATTGTCTCAGGTAAGAGCCTTTTGCGTAACGAGGGAAATGTGAACTAGAACGTGCTCGATGATGAAATACTTAAACGCTCTGGAAGATCTGACTACGGCGACTTCCACGTGCATACGTAAGAGAAGTGCTTTGAAGAGAGACCAGTCTATTCTATAGTGTCCCCAATAATGCGACTGAGAGCACACACAACGCCGTTCAAGAAAACAAACCTCTCGAATTCGAATTCTAACATGCTCCTCGTCGCATTCGCTATCGTCTCTGCTTTATTGAACGTCGTAGGTAAGATGTTTTGTAGCGAGGTCTTTTTGATTTAGGAATTTAGTGCTCGATGATGAAATATTTAAGAACTGTACATGCTATCTGACTACGGCGACTTCCACGTGCATACATAAGAGAAGTGCTTTGAAGAGAGACCAGTGCCTCCATGCTGTGTCTCCAATAATGCGACTGAGAGCACCACAAACAATCACCCTTCCCCCCCAAACTTTTTCCCCAAGCAACGCTAACACACACCCCACCAACACCAACACCAACGCAAACGCAAAACCAACACTAGACCCAAGCTCCCTAACGTCGTCCCTGAAGAACTACAAGGCAATCCTAACCGGCCTCTCCCTCCAATTCCTGATGCTCCCCTTCATCGGCTTCCTTGTTGTCCGCTCCTTCGAGCTCTCCACCAACACCGGCGTGATGGTCCTCGTCGTCGCCTCCTCCCCCGGCGGCAGCTACTCCAACTGGTGGTGCTCCATCTTCAACGCCGAGCTGTCCCTCTCCGTGACGATGACGGCGATATCGACGGTTATGTCGTGCGTTTTTCTGCCGCTTAATTTGCTTCTTTACGCTAAATTGACGTTCGACGCTGACGTTGTTAGCAACTTGAATTGGGCGAGTATGTTCACGAGTTTGGCTGTCGTTATCAGTGCGATATTTCTTGGACTCTGGGGTAGCTGGAGGACGAAGAAGAGGGGGACCACCGAGGATCACCACAAATTCGCCACCCGCTGCAATAAGGTCGGCAACATCGCAGGAATATCTCTCATTGTATTCTCGATTATCCTATCATCGATCGACCCGAAGGGAGCCATATGGAACAGAGACGCGAAGTTCTACTCTGCAGTCGCTGCGCCTTGTTTGGCTGGGTTGGTGTTGAGCAGTAGGTGAGAATAATTGTGACGGGGTAACAATCGGAAGGAGTCATAACAATACAATAACAATCAGGCTATAAGACTTCGCTTTCACCGCCACTGTAAACTTATTCTAACTCGCCACTTCACCGCTCAGCATCGCGACGTGCCTCAAGCTGAAGAAACCCGAGAGGGTAACGCTCTCGATAGAGTGCTGCTACCAAAACGTCGGAATAGCCCAGGGCGTCGCCGTGGGGATGTTCTCCGGCTCCGACCTCGCCGAGGCGATAGGCGTTCCTCTCTTCTACGGCTTCATGAGCTCGTTCCTCCTGAGCTTTTACTGCATATGCTGCTGGAAGGTGGGCTGGACGAAGGCCCCTAAGGACGAGAGCTTCTGCGTAATCGTCAGCACGAATTACGAGCTCGAGGAAACTATAGGAAGGGACGAGGGCATCGAGGTCATTTACAACGAAGAGCACATGCTTCAGGTGAGGAAAATAAACTACGGAGGGGGAGGGGCGTCGTCGAAAAACTTCTCAGGGCACTAACAAGAAAAAAACAATCACGCGGCAGCTGCAAGTTTCCTATGATCAGTTCACGGCTGACTTGGAGAATAAAAACGCGCCCAGAAGTAGGGCGCGTAAATGGGCGAGGTGAGAAAGTACAAACTCCCAGCACGTAAGGACCGTGGCTTGCCCTTATGTTTCTTACACCCAACTTCGTTGACTTGTCGTCGCAGGTTGAGCACAGCGCTCAGCCCCAGAGGAGTGAGGAGTCAATCCTCGGATTTCAACCAGTCAGAGGAACGATTGAATTCGCCCATAACAGCCGTTGGATCGCAGACGTTCGAGGACGAGTCCACGATGAGCCCTACGGAGAGGACGAAATCTGACAGATCAGAAGGTTCGGGGGACATTTCCTTCGTCCCGAGCGACGAGTTCGAGCACGGCGACGAACCTGTGTCATCCCCTCTTCTCACAAGAGAGAAGGTGAGACGGAATGTATAAAAATGAGGCCACTACTACTATCGCCGCTACATTATTCTAACCCGTCCTCGGCTCGATTTCATACATTGTTCGTCGCTTGTCGCTGACTCAGAGACTTCAACCCATCCCTGGCGTTCCTGACGACAGCACGTTCGAAGTAATTTCATCGTTCGGTTCGGGACGCGAAGTCGGCGTCTCGAACTATGCTGTCTCTACTTTCAGCAGCTCCGTCACGCCTGCGACTTCGTACATAACATCGGATGAACCTCAGTCGACCCCCCTACTTAACAAACTTAAACCCGTTCCAATCACAACATCCGCGATCTTCGCGCGGAAGAAGATCCTAGGTATTGACGTAGACCCCAATAACAAATCTAAGACCGGACGCTTAAAGAACAACCTCAACATTAATACGACCCTCTACGAAAAGTCGCACGTCTACCATCTGACCGTGGACCAGAGGGAGATCATCGAGCTGCTCGAGGGCATGATCACTAAAATTGAAATCGCGGACGCCATGATGTCGCTGAAGGACGAGAGTAAAATAACCTATCCGGAAATAACGCCAACAAAAACAATATAGCGATTATAGGATAGGATATGAGTGAGCTGGAGGGGAAGTAAAAAGAAGAAAGAACCCTTTAAAGCGCAAATATCAAAATTAAACCCCAACTAATCCATGACCTCCAACCTTAAACTTCGTTCCCTGTCGCTAGAACCAACCTCCATACTAATCAGCTCGACAATCGTGGCCTTCAGAATCACGAGCGGCTTCGCCATTCCGTTATTCTTGCCCTTGCTCGTTCCCTTCTTCCCGTCTCTCCCCCCCGGCTGGAGGACCTTGTCCGCCAAGTGTACGTCCAGGAGCGACGTCGTTACTATTTCTGCTACGGGCTTGCCATCTTTGAGCTTGCAGCGGACCTAAGACGGAGCGGAGAGCAAGAACGATTGGGTTAGGTATAGATACTGCAGCGAGGGAGAGAGAAAGACACCGCCACCTAATCAATTCACTCGGGGCACCAACACCAACTAATCACTTCACTCGCAAAAAAACAAAACCAGACACCAACATCGTCCTCGCCTCACCTTGAGCGGCCCAGGAATGTCAATCTCGCCGACCGTCCCCTTTGCATGACCCTCGAGGACGTTCGCGGGCATGATGAGGAAGGGGAAGACGGCGTGGTCCCCCTCCCCCTCCGTGAGGCCTCTGCTCTTCTGCATCGTTCCCGCGATGTCAAACAGGGCGTTGACGGCGCAGTACGTGTCACCGCCGCTCCCCGTCCGGCAGAGCGCGCCAAGGATCCTACCTACTAATCGCCCGAGCTCAGCCCTCGGGTGCGTCTTGCCGGTACAGTCACTAACTACTCCTCCCAAGAGCTCCGTCAGCTCTCCAGCGGCCACGTCAGGCTCGTCGCTGGCGGCAACGCTATATTTGACCTCTTCACCGTCCACTTCTATCCTCTCCCGCACGGCGTCCTTCACGGCCTGCTCGATTCCTATAGATCTAGTAGTGTGCGACCGCGGAAGGGGCAGCCCATGGATGAAGTCATCATAAAACGCCGCAAACAAGGAAATTAGCATCAGCTTTGTCTTGTTGGCCCTCATCTCCGCCTCGATCCCCGCCCCCTTCTCCTTCAGAAGCAACTCATTCTTCTCCCCGGCCACCAAGTACATCTTCGTCAAGGCCTCGTGCAGGGTGGCCTGCTTCAGCATCGGTATCAGCGAGAGGAGGTGCTTTCTCATGAGCCTGCTGCTAGCGTAAGGGTCCCTCGCCTTCAACGTCGGCGACTGCGCGTGGTCCGTTTCCGAGTGGTCCTTGAACGTTCCCAAGGGGTTGGCGGGGGGGGGCTTCGAGGGCGAGAAGAATACCCAGTTCGAAGGATTATCCGACGACAGGGAGCGACGGGGCGGAGTCAAAGTAACAGAGGAGTTGGAGGTCGTGGCGGAGTGAATGTCGACTTTTGAGGGCGTGTAAATGGGAGGGGAGCTGAGAGACAGAGATAGGGGTTAGGGCACCGCAGAACACCTTCGGCGAGATTCATGCTAGCAAGATACAAGATCCCCGTCACCTGTATCTGTTGCACGCCCCCCCCCTGCCCCTTCCTCACCTGTCGCTCCTCTGCTTCCACGTCCCGACCTCCTCCACGACGAGCGACTTGCCCCTCGGCTTCATAATTTTATGGAATATATTTATCACGAACAGCGTGATAAGGATCGCGGGGATCACAGACGGGGTTATTGAGATCCGGGCAGAGGATGAGTAGGACTTGTCATTAATTTTATCACTAGCGGAAGATTTTGGGACAGGGGGCTTTGGATCGGCATAACTACCGCGGGGTAGAGGGGGGGGGGGGACGGGCTTTCTCTTCTGCCGCGGTGGCATCTGATTATGGATATGTGTGTTTTTGGGGGTTTACAGGGAGATTCCAGCTTCTGGTCTCGTGCGTGACGCTTGTGCAAAAGTTTTTTGTGTAGTCCAGTACTACTGTTAGTCGGGGTCAGCCAGTGAGGGACGCTATTTCCCGAACCAAGCCTTGGTCCTAATCTAATTTGGAGATAAGCAACAACTCAAACTCCTCGGCTCAGAGCTTGCCTTGTTGTTGACAAAAAAAGTAGACAATGCCTGCAGCAGCGGATGGAAACGACTCCGACGACGACACCAAGAAGCTGAACGAGGAAATTGCTAACATGGCGGCCCTCAAAAAGCAGAAGAAGGAGGAGGAGGAGGCGGAGCGTCTTTCCAAGTTGGGAACTAACATTACGAGTGGGGGAGCAGGGGCTGGGGTTTTGATGCTGACGACGAAGGTGAGAGTAATTTACACAAGGTACGTATACATGCATTTCTAACACAAAGACGATTCGCCCATATCAAATGTATCGGTGCGGCGCAGCCCGGCGATGCGACGCACTTTCCCAAGAAGGGCGACACTTGCCGTATTCACTACGTCGGCACCCTAGAAGACAACACAATATTCGACTCCTCCAAAGCCCGCCAGCAGGCCTTTTCCCTCGTCCTCGGCAAGGGCATGGTCGTCCGAGGCATCGACGAGGCCGTTAAGCTCATGAGCAAGGGACATGTCGTGAAGCTGACCATACCGCCCATGTACGCATACGGGGTCAATGGCTACCCTCCGATTATACCGGCCAACGCGACCCTCACATTCGAGGTAGAGTTGATAAGCTTTTCTGACTTTACCAGGGATAAGGACGAGAGGGGCAAGTAGAGTAGTATGTCCATTACAAGAGATGATTTAATATGTTTTTTATAAATGAGATGCGGTTATGATTTTTTTGATGACAATACGTCACGGGCTTGCTTACGTATATCACGAGTCTGCGTCGTCCTTTGTAATTTATTTTATTTTCGTCCCTCCTTTCCAATCCTCCAGATCAGATCTGATCCTTCTTCTTCAGGTCTTTTTTCCTTTTCAGACAAAACTTCTAACCTTCCTAAAACTTCCATATAACGACAAACCATTGTTGCGGGCCATATTATAAAACTACCCCTGATTCCGGAACACTACGAAAAGACTGCGTTACTGCCGCGCCCAACACACGAACGCTTGAACAAAATATCATAGCGGCTTCCCCGTCTTTCGACTCGGAACTTTACTTGACAAAATGATGTTCCAACCACTCTCCCTCCTCGTTTCCCTCCTCCTTATCACCTCCCTGTCCCTCGCAACGGCCAATTTAGAGAAGGCGAAGATGTCTTTGATGGCCGACGTGATGAACTCAGAAGATCTTGAAGATCTTGAAGCCCAGCTTCGGCAGGCCCTCCAGGCCCTGGTGGCTTCCAAGCCTCTCGGTTCTGTCGCCATAGTCGGGGGCGGCCTGTCGGGGCTCACGTCGTCCCTTTGGCTCCTGGAGAATGGCTACGAGGTCATGCTGATTGACAGGTCGAACTTCTTGGGGGGGAATTCGGCCAAGGCTAGTTCCGGCATCAACGGCGCCTACACCTCCTACCAGAGCGCTGAGTCGGTCCCCGACTCGGCGTCCCAATTTTACAACGACACGATAACGTCTTCGAACCGGCCCGAGGACGAGTTTACCAAGACCCTCATAAGGAGGATGGTCGACGACTCGAAGGATGCGGTGGAGTGGATCTTGGACAGGGCGGGGATCCCCGAGCCCATCCTCATCGGGCAGATGGGCGGGCACAGCTCCAGCCGCACCCATCGTCCTCAAAACGGGCTCGCGGGGGCCGCCTTCATTTCGGGGCTGGAGAAGGCCGTCGGCACTTACACGAAGAGCGGTCAGCTGACGATAAAGAAGGGGACGAGGGTCACTGGCCTTGACAAGACGGAGGATGGCATGTGGAAAGTTGAAATGGAGGATGACAGCTTGGCCTCCGTCGTAGTCCCCGCCGTCATCATCTGCACTGGCGGCTTCGGAAACGACAAGGGGGGCGACTCGCTCTTGAAGGAGGTCGCGCCTGAGCTTCTATCGCTGGCCTCCACGAACGGCGAGTTCACCACTGGCGACGGCATCAAGATGGCCAGAAAGCTAGGAGCCGACACTGTGGACATGGAGATGGTCCAGGTTCACCCCACTGGCTTCTCAGACGTGCCCAAAGGCTTCGAGGTGGTCGACGAGGCTTCTAGAACTCTCATCCTTTGTGCTGAGGTGGTCAGAGGCGCTGGAGCCGTGCTCCTCGACAGGGAGGGAAACAGGTGAGCGCAGCAACAGAAAAAACTACGAGGACGAAGCCAAAACTACAATCGTTTGTAATGGTGTCGATTATCGCTGCATGATTGCAGTACCTCAGTCGTCGTCGCTTCGCTCCTCGGTTATCCGGCCACTCACTTTTCACTGCTCCTTCATTCTAACTCGTCTTTCGCTCCTCGGCTCCTCCTTCGCTCTTCGCAGGTTTATCGACGAGCTCGAAACTCGCAAGATAGTTACGGAGGCGATGAACGAAAAGGGTGAGGGGAAGTACACCATTGTGGTACCCCCGAAAGCAGCGGAGACAGTCACCTCTCACATGAACATCTACAGTGGGAAGGAGCTGCTTGTGCCGGTTGAGGGGATCAAAGGAGTCGCAGAGTATATTTTCAAGAGGCGCTGGGATGAAATGGGGATGAACACGGAGATCAATACTCTGCTGGAGAGCCTCAAGAGTACGTTCGAATCCCCCACCGAGGGAGTCCCTCGCCGCAATCCCACGGACCTGCCTCTAAGCGGCACTTACTATGTGGGTCTCGTCCAGCCAGTCCTCCACTACACCATGGGCGGCCTCGCCGTCAACGCCGACGGCCACGTCTTGGACAAGGAGGGAGATATCATACCCGGCTTGCTCGCTGCTGGCGAAGTCATGGGAGGCGTGCACGGGGAGAACAGGCTCGGCGGAAGCAGCCTCCTCGACTGCGTCGTATTTGGCCTTCGAGCAGGGCAGTCGGCCGGGAGTCTGGAGAAGGTTGATAAGTGGGACGGAACGAATAGATCCCTGGGCTCGATTGCTACTGGCGCTGGCACTGGCGCAAGTACAAGTGGGAAGAGAAAACATGTGGAAATCAACGGCAAGATTTACGACGTGACCGACTTCATTAAAACGCATCCTGGGGGCGCCATATCTGTGGAGGACGGAGAAGATTTGACGGGCCGCTTCACCCATGCGCACGGCAACGATTGGAGCCTCCTGGACAGGGACTCGATCCAAGAGATAGCGGAGAGCGGCGAGGTTATCGAGAGGGAGAAGAAATTCTACGAGGACTACGGCAGCGTGGGTGGCAGCTGGAGAGAATTCATCGGCCGACGTGCATGGTTCGTCCTTCACAGCTTTGCTGCCAAGTACCCGGACAATCCCACCGAAGCTGACAAGACTGCAATGAGAAATTTCATCGCGGCCTTTGGACAGCTGTACCCGTGCAAGCTTTGCAGGACTCACCTGAGGCAGCAGCTGCGCGAGCCAGGCCTGGGCCCTCCCGCCGTGGAGAGCCGAGAGGCCTTGAGCGTCTGGATATGCGAGCTTCACAACATAGTGAACGTCGACCTTGGCAAGCCCCAGCAGGAGTGCAAGGCTTTCGCCATCGACATGATGTATCTGAAGGACTGCGGGGAATGCGAAGTGACCAAGCCGTTGGAGGTCTCAGCTGGTGGGGACGTCTTGGAGGAGAAGGAGGGCGGGGGAGGTGGCGGCGTTCAGTACCTTGGACCTTGGGACGAGAAGATATACCGGAGGGGCGACTCGCTATTGAATACTGTCTCAACCGAAAACGACGCTTGGGAGACAAAAGACGTCGCGGAGTTGGTGGAGGCGCTCGACGTTATGCGCAAGTGGTGGAGGGTCTTTGACAAGCGGGACATCGAAGGGCTCAGGGAGGAACTGCTGCAAGGGAGTTGGGAAAGGAAGGCCCTGAGTAAAAGAATCACGAGAGGACTAAGGGACGTCATGGACGGCATAGACGGCGATGTCAAGGCAAAAATTTTAGGAACAGGGGCGAGCAGCCCTTGAAATTAGGATGATGGATAAGCAAGTAGAGTAGAGTGTCGGAACGAGTAGGGTTATATTTTGGGACTTATTTTCAAAAACTGAAATGTTTGGTTATTCAATTCAATCCCAACACGCACAATGCACACCTCATTTAGCGAATTCTGCGAGTAAAAGTACTCCATATTCCGCCATCACCTTCCCCGTGTCTACCACGCAGTACTTCGATTCCATGAGCTCGTCGAGCTCCGCTTGCATGGTCGCTTCTCCGTCCTCCGACGCGAAGTATGCGGGCAGGAGCTCCGACTCGACGGCCTACGATGAGTGAAGCGAGTCGCAAAGGAGGAGGTAATATAACGTTAGAAATCGTGGCGACGTTTGGCAGCGGCTACGTTAAGTACGTAAGTATCAGCGAGCGCTGTGATCAAGTACCTGTGCCTTCTCAGCTCGCAGCCTCTCACCTTGCTCTTCTCCATGATGTACGCCATGTCTTCATCCTCGAAGCAGTCCTTGGGAAGATCGCTTTCTGTGATGAAACTGTCTTTGAAGAAGTCTGTGATGAGCAGCGTGGCTTTTTTGCGCCCGAAGGTGTCGGGGACGATCCCTTCCTGGTGGTGTCAAGAGCGGAGTTCGAATACGTGCAATGAGAACAAAATTGTTGTAATTGCAAGCACTGCCAAGTGGAATTTTATTATGTGTTCGCCGTGACTGGAGGTGGACTCTGGACTATTTTGCTGGAAAATTGTTTTTTGTCCAACCCAATTCCATTCCCGGGACGATGCCATTTTCTCTTCGGCACGTCTTCCTCCTCGTCGCCAGTCTGCTCTGCGTCAATGTTGTTTACAATTCGATCGCTTCGCTGTCATCAGATTCTGCGAAGCTGAATACAAGCCTACTTCCGCAGGTCAAGCACCTGGTGAAGAGGCCTAGGACGGAGGAGGAGTCTTCTGCGAGAGCGGAGGAGCAGTCCATTGCGACCGCTACGACAGTTAGGGCAAGTGGTGATCATCCTGTGACGACAATCAATGTGACGGCAATCCCCTGCCTCACGCACCTCACCCGAACCCTCCTCAACGCCCCTGCCATATCAACACGTCACGTCGTCCCTTTTGAGACAGGCTACGAGACTAATTGGCCAAAGTACGGTTCC